>APFE030363686.1:0-20662 GCA_000404065.3 Pinus taeda | reverse complement strand
TTTGCTTGAACCTTCATCTTGGTTCTGATTGCAGCTCCTTCTGCTTGTGCTTGCAGGATAATATCTGCCTCTGTTTTGGCTTCTTCCACGACCTCTGTTATTTGCTCTGCCTCGACCTTTTATTTGGCTGAAAGACATCTGAGTCTTGAATGCTTGCTCAAAAGAGGAATTTGTTCCTCTACTCAGTCTGTGTTCATGTGACATAAGACAAGTACTCAGTTCATCTACTGTGAACTGTGAGAGATATTTTGTTTGTTCTATTGCTACTACAACAGCTTCAAACCTTGAGGGTAAACATCTCAAGATTTTCTCTACTATCCTTCTTTCTTCAAGGATTTCACCATGAGATCTAATCTAGGTTATCAGCCCAATAACCTGAGTGAAGAATGAATCTATTGTATCAGATTCCTTCATGCTGAGTGTTTCAAAGTCTCTCCTCAACATCTACAACTTTGCAGTCTTCACCTTCTCCATGCTTTGATAGGCAGTTTTGAGAATATCCCATGCTTCTTTGGACTTTGTTGCTGCTGCAATCCGTGGAAAGACACTTTCATGTACTGATTTGAAGAGGAAAAAGAGGGCTTTGGCATCCTTCTTCTTGTCACTCTTCAACTGATCTCTTTCTGCTACTGTCAAAGTAGCCAATGCTGTTGCATCTGTAGGTTCAGCATAACCAGTTTCAACCAACTCCCATATTCCTTAAGAAGCAAACAATGCTTTCATTTTTATGGACCAATCACTGTGATTTTTCCCATTGAACTGTGGCAGTTGGGAATTTGTCAAACCTGTTCCAGCATCTGCCATCTTAATCTGTATAGGTAAAGAAGAGATACTGACTGTAAAATAAAAAACAGGCAAAAATTTTCTCTGCTGGAAAAAATCTGCTCTTCAAACTTCTTACAGCTCCTACAGTGAAAAAACAAACTCTGTTTTTGACTCATTGAGTGCCTAGACTGGCTTTGATACCATGTTGGAATTTTATGGTGATTTCAAACACAAAAGACCAGAGAACAATGCTGTGATACAATGGTGGAATTTTCTGCTAAACTCCTTAACAAACAAACAACACAAAAATGCTCAGTTTCAGCACAAAAAATTGATAATTTCGTTTTCTGGACTTGGTGTTGCAGCAACAGGATTCTAGTGTTGCAGCAACAGGAAATAACACTCTGTTTCTGTTAACACAGAAAAAACAAAAAACTGCTTACTGGAAACTGTGTTGCGGCAACACAGTTTGGTGTTGCAGCAACGCTGCTCGTGGTGTTGCAGCAACGTGAGTTTTGACGTCAAGCCACTCGGTGTAACGGCAACACGATTTTGACGTCAAGCCACTCGGTGTAACGGCAACACGATTTTGACGTTAAGTCACTTTAAGAAAATTGACGCTTTGTGTAACAACAACTAAATCAAGTTGGCGTCAAATCACTAATAGACTTACAGAGTAAAATCAAAGTGTTTTTGACACTTGGTGTAACAACAACAAAAAATCAGCAAAACAGTAAACTTGTATTCATGAACAGTGAACAAAACTGATACAGTAAACTTAGCTGTTACAAGAGGAACGCTTCAGTTCCAGAAATCGATTTTCTATCTCAGAAAATCGCAGGTTCAACACTGTTGTGCATTTACAGAAGAGACTCACTATGTTCTTCTAACCTTCTCCTTTCTCTCAGAGTACAAAAACAGAACTGTTATTCAGAAATCTCTTGCATTCACACAGAAAACAGAACTGTTGTTCTTTTCTGCTTACACCTTCTTGCACTTGAAAACAGAACTAATGTGCGTTACATTTATAGGAAAATAAAAATCTGATTAAACAATAAACTAAGTAAAATATCTGCTCATATTTATCTTTGTATTTATTGCAGAAGGCGGTGATGCCTTTTCAGCAAAAATAAGACCGCTGTCTGCAGGAAATTTAATTTCTAAATTTAATAGTCAAAAATATCAGAAGACTTTGCAGCACCGAACAATCTGAAATAACTGCTGTAGATCAAATCTTTGTTCAGCATTTATGTTATGCAGTTGGAATTAAATTCCAACATTTCGAGGGCTCTAACTGTGACCCAACACCAATTCTTCCCAGGTTGGCTACTGGTCATGCTTTCCACTCGCTCTGGTTTAATATTATTTTGGTTTTTATGTGTTGTCTCCCAATAATCTAATATTATTCTGGTTCTTATGTGTTGTCTCCCAATAATCTTTCTGAGAGGGAGTAATTACATTTTTTTAGTTGTTGTATTAGGGTTGAGTGATTTCTCTGCGGAGATAATCCCATGACGAGTTTATCTTATTAAACTTTGGTTTGGTCTGCTCGACCTATTACGTGTAAATGTAAATTTTCATTTATATATTTTTATTGATTGAACTAGAAGATATAATCATGATGTTTGTTTGTTAAAGCCCTGAATTCTCTTACCGTTTTTCTAAACTGTCGAGGCAAGATTAGTTTATCAGAGCGATTCACTCATAATTACAATTAATGATTATAATACTTTGCAATCTAGTTTATATGCCATTAATGTTGTGGCTTGCCTAGCGTTATAACTGTCCACCACAGATTAAGTTATGGTTTTTCTTTCTCTTTACATGGTCTTACTAAAAGTTAACTTTCGAACTTTTCTTTCATAACGTCACAACCACTCTCGATTGACAGTAATGGTCAAACGGGGTTTCCCAGTACCCTGAATTAAACATTGTCTTAGGTTCTTGCTAATTGCTTATGTTTTAAACTGTACAGATTTTAATTTATCTATTGTTCATTAATTTAGGTCTAAGTCTAGAACCATGAATTATATCATGCTAGAATAACAAACCATTCTTTCCAGGGTTGAATTTTCCTATGTCGGCTTTATTCTTTGTTTCCAGGCTTTTAATCCTACTAATACATCTCCAATAATCGGTTTACCCTCTGCTGTTAGAGTGCACTAAGGGCTATGCAACATCCCTTGCCAGAATAGGTTAATCTAATTCAGTATATTTTCTGCTACTCAGAAACAAGTTATTTTAAATTTTCGTGTGATCTTGCTCAACCACAGTATTACCTTGATCAACAAGGGTTGCAAAATCATTTATTCAACTGAATCTGTTTCTCAAACAAAGGTTCTACTTGTTTATGGAGTCTTTACATTACTTAATAGAAACATATAATCCACGGGAACATCGCTCAGTCAATGTTCTATCGTTCTATAAAATATTTACATTAATTAACATAAGTTTTCCGTCAACAAGAACATTACTCAGTCAATGCTCTACTTTTCTGTGATTTTTTTACATTAATTAACAGAAGATTTCAATCAACGAGAACATTACTGAGTCAATGTTCCACTTTTCTATAAAATCTTTACATTAATTAATAAAATCATTTAATTAACAAGAACATCACTCAACCAATGTTCTACTTTTCTGTAAAATCTTTACATTAATTAACAAATTCTACTTTTCTGTAAAATCTTTACATTAATTAACAAAAGCATTTAATCAACAAGAACACTGCACAATTGAATGTTCTACTTATCTGTAAAATCTCCAGCCACTCAAGGAAGCCAGCAAATTTAGGATGATAACACACCTCTCTTCCAATGAACTGGCAATTACGTCTAGATTCCCCAAGCTTTCGCTGTCCAGCACAATTGGTAATCTTTATAGGTTAAGTTCTCAGACCTCTAGACTCCCTCGGTCCAGTCTGGAACATTCAAATTTTCGTCTGACTGGAGAGTTTCCACTAGCACAAAGCCAGCTCAAGACAACACTCCTGACAGCACTTTAATCTTCAATCTCTCTTTCTCAAGGCGGTACTACCTCCTTCCAATGACTAACCCCTCGTACCTCTTGAGATCTCTTATCTCCAAGGCAAAAATAAAAAGACATAACTGCCCCAACTGTTTGGAAAGTTTCAACTTCATTATTAAGTCTTCATCTGTATTCCACTTCTCAACAGTTTTTTCTTTAAAAATTAAAACACAAATTTTAATCATGTCCATGCAGGTGAATTTGCCATGGACTTGGCTAATGCCTTGTTTAAAGCTAATAGGCTACATAGCAGTGCAGAAGAAATCTCTTTAAAGTAAGAGACACACCAGCAAACGAGAAATCACGAACATACTCATGTGTTGGAATGTAAATTCCACGCTAAATGTTGCAATTGGCCATCACTCAGATATACATTGAGTATAGAGATGTTATTTTTGTTTCAAAATTTCTTATGTAAAATGAAAATTTTGGCTCAGTTGATCCTCTAGAGTTATGATCATATGGGTTATGCTAAAACGTCAGTTTTATTTTTATGTTTTGTAGGGAGCAAATATGATCCAATTAGACGTACTTTATCAGAAATGTTATCGGGAGCTCTATCCTATTTATGAGAGTCAAGGTATGGTTCTGAGTTATTTGAGAGCAATTTTTCCGTCATCACTGCTTAGTTGATTGTTTGGAAAATTTATTTTGGATATGTAAAAGGACATGTACTTGAAAAAATGAAATTTATTAATCGATTAATTAGTATATGATATTTTTATATTATATTATTTTAAAAACCTATTTATTATTATATGAATATATGATTTTTACTGAAAATTTTATTAATCAAATTTCATTATTATTATTTAATTTACAAAATATTTTTATTATTATTTAATTAATTAAATATTTTAATTATTTATTGTTTTATTTTTATTTCTAATTATTATTTAATAATTTTAATTGAGTGTTATTATTTATTATTATTATTATTAATTTTTTTTCATGGTTTAGGGTTTTGTACAAATTGATTTTCTTTTATTTCCTCTCTTGTATCTCTTATTATTGGAAATTTTTCTCTTCGTTTTCTTGGATCTTTAGGATTTTGTACACATGGATCTTTGTTTCCTTTCTTTGTTTAGTATTTCTTATATTTATTTGACATATTTTCTTTATTATTTGACTGTCTATTTCAAAGATAAACTTTTTTTAGGATTGAACACTTTGGAAAACAACTTTTTTTTTAAGAATTGAAAACTTTGAAAAATAACTTTTTTTATTTTTAGAATTGAACACTTTGAAAACCTTCCAAATCTGTAACCTACAAATTCCATCCATAAAATTCTGAAAACAAATTCATACTTTCTTGTTCATTCCATTAAAGACTATATAAATAGCTAAATATATTAAAAAAATATTCAAATAACCATATCTTTACTTCCACAAATATTTTTATTAGTCCAGGTGATAGAAGGGAACATAGGAATTGCTTTACCATTCAAATTACCAAAAAAAATATTTTTCTCGAACTTTTTAAATTTCTAAAATAATTTATTAAAGTATTTTTTAATTTTTTAGTTTTTAGTTTATTAGATTCTTTAAATTCTAAATTATTATTTTATAAATTGTTGAAGTACTTTTATTCTATAAATTGTTGAAGAAATTGATTTGACTATTTATCTTAGCCTAAATTTTCACATTTCTTTAAAAATAAAAAATTAAAATTAGAAACATAAATTTCCAATCTTACCAATTTCATTGAATGGTATTTGATTTTTATATTATTAAAACTTTGAATACCCCATATTCTTGGCACAAGAGATGATATGTAAAACCCAAAATTAGTACATGATAGGTTAGCTTGCTCTACCATGATTTATGTTAAACCATTGACAAGGTATCTAACCATTAAGAAAAATGGAATAATAAAGGGGACGAGATTAGATGCCTAAGTTTTAGAATATGAAACAATTGGAATAATAAAGGGGAGGAGATTAGTTGTATAATTTTCAAAGTATTAATCAAATATATTGTTATAATATTCTTGCCACAAAAGATGATCCGTAAAACCCAAAGTTAGTACGTGATACGTTAGCTTGCTCTACAACTAAAGTTAGTACATGATACATTAGCTTGGTCTACAATGATTTATGTTAAAGGATTGACAAGGTGTCTAATCATAAAGAAAAATGGAATAATAAATGGGAGGAGCTTAGTTGTGTAATTTTTAGAGTATTAATCAAATATATTGTTGTAATTTTTTTTGTACATTATACATTAGCTTGAACTACCATGATTTATGTTAAATGATTAACAAGGTGTCTAACCATTAAGAAAATGGAATAATAAATGGGAGGAGATTGGTTGTGTAATTTTTAGAGTATTAATCAAATATATTGTTATAATTTTTTTTATTGTTTATAATTCTTTTGTAGTGAATTTATAGAGTTGATATAGAACAATATATTACTCTGTATTTTGGTGTAATATTTTTTTTAAAATTTTTTGTTAATTATATGAATCTGGGCAATATCATCCAGAGTAGTCGCAAGTGGACATGATAATTGATGAAAGAAGAATGATTACATAAGAGAAAATCAAAGGAAGAGGTAGACTCTGCAAGAGAGAAAAATCTTGGATAACTATTTATTTTAGCATTTAGATGATTAAACATCTTGGATCTACATTTACATGATGATTTAATCTAGATTGTCGATTGATCTAATATCAACAATTATTCAACCATCAAACATCTACATCCATAAAAAAAATTTACGCTTGAAATTTGAGTTTTTTTTGGATCTCAACTTCCAAATCATGGTCTGCGCAAGAGACTTGGATTGGTGGCGTGGACGAGTGATGTGGAATAGGTGACAAAGCATCCATATCCAACTTTATCAAAATTCCCTTTGTTTTAATTTTTTCCAAAATTTTCAAGATCTCATATTGAAGATTCCACAACAATGTTCTTCATGCAAAAGTTTGAAAAGCATGCAGATCTAGTAAATAGAAAATTTCTAGATTTTAGAGTTCCACCTTTGGCTTCCATCTAGATATTTATAAATGAAATTGGACTTTTTGATATACAAGCATGCTTAGTTATATATGTAGATGAAAGAATCTCCCACAAATATGGTTTTTTTACCCATTTAGACTGTTTTATTTCACCTTAAGGAAGTGGGGTTGTCAAGTTTCTACTTCAACCACCTTAAATCTTGTTTCTAAGACCAACATCACCTTCTACTCATTGATAGCTTTCCAAAGATATAAATCTTATCTCATTATGAGCTCTAAACTCAAAGTTATGCCCATTTGAAGATTGTCCTCCAAGTTCCACATCATCGTTTGTACCTTACCACTTGGTAGTCACGTGGTTATTATTTTTCCCACATTTCATCTTTTTACAAGGCCATGCTATCTTCCACATTGGATACAAAGCGATGCCATCTTCCACATTGGCTTCCCATTCTGTTAGTTTTCATCTTGCCCACACAAGCACCAGACCAATATACTATCAAGTTAATCTTCTTGTTTTCCTTCTTGTTTTGATCCTGATCCAATCAAATAGCAAACCATCAACTAATGAGACTCCATCTTCTTGTCCACTGACATTTCTATCTTCTAGGTCACCAAGTCACATAATACAGCTCACTTCAATTCAGCTTGATATATAATAATCTGACATCTCGATAGTTTGACATTCTACCACTTGATGCCTTGACAAATTTGATACTCTAATATTTTGATATCATGAATTGCATGTCACCTCTAACTTGAATGCCATCCAGCCACTGTGATTCCACATCATCTTGCCACATTAGCACCACATAATCATGTTATGTCATCAAGACATATTTCATGCCATGTCATCTCACCACCTCAGCATGCCACATCACCAAGGGCCCTACCTTGTTCCACAACATCGTGACATATCATCCTTTCTATTTTGGTTTGACCCAATTGATAGGTTGTCAATTGATGCAATGCCATTTTTTTCGATTAAAGAGAATTTATTGTTGGAAACATGGTGCCAATCAAGTTAGCACTGATGTCAATAGGCTTTTGGAGCTTTCATAATGAACTATTGACTTTAGAGGTTTGATGAAGTGTCACAAAGGTGTTTACAGGTCCTAGAGGTGCCTAACAAGTTGTGGAATAAGTGGTAGAAAATTCTGGTAAAAGGTTTTAGAGTTTCCCAATGTTTTAGTATAGATGTTGGTTCAGAGAGGCAAAACCATGTTCGTTGTTTTGGAAGCCCATAGTTGCATTGCAAAACCTGTGTCTACAACCTAGATTAATCATGGAGAATATACATTTGTGCCTATAGGTGCCTGGAATATCACAAGCCTCAAACTTCAAAGAAGCGATCTAGTTCATTACTATCCGTATTACCTTAGTCATTATCATGATGAGAACACATTGATTAAAAGTGGAATGCATTAACTAATCAATTATGGCATCAACATATTTGATCAAGACAAAGGATCAACTCAGTTGGAAATAGTCCAAGGAAATAACAAATTAATTAATCTAGCCTCTCTAATCAATATAGGCATTGTATTTAAATATTTTTATGAATCAAATTAGTCAAATCAATTATGGATGTTTTGAATTGGTTTTCATTATTCAGTGTCTAGAAAATGTGAATGAAACACAATGATAATTGACCATGGAGTTAGTGGTCCATCTGGTTAATAGATGTGATTGTTTGATCTGGCAAATCTATGTGGTTCAAGATAGGGAATGGTAAGTGATTATATATATGTATTTCTTGAAGTATGCATCCTTGATCGAGTCCAAAGCACCAATCAACTTGATTATGTCAACAAAACTTCCCATGGTAAAATCCCATGGTAAATATAGCCACCAAGTCTATAAATTCTTCATTAAGAGATCTCAAGGGTATGTAATATGGAGAGTGATTTGAGAAAGTGTGTGTTTGAGTTATCTATCTATCTATCTATCTATCTATCTATATATATATATATATATATATATTCTAGCATAGGTTGCAATGGGAGAAATAAATGGCATAGTGTAAAAGTCTTTGATTAATTTTTTTTGTCATGGTGAAGTGAATGATTTGAGTCAATAATTTATACTTGTGCACATGTCCACCTAAAAAAATAAAGAGTGTGTATTGTTGATCAAATTAGTGGAGCAATTGTTAATGATTGTGAAACCTATCTAATATAAGTGTTGGGAAAACCTTTTATATATTCAAGTCATCAATTGTGGTAAATGTTACATAGTAACTTTGATGATGAGTGCACATATATGGAGAGTACTTGCACATAGACAAAGGAAATAGAATTTTGAAATAGTGTGCAATAGTGGGTCGATATGCGCTTGGAGAGTAGATATGATGCATACAATGCACATTTAATACACATGTACATGTTGAAAATTATTTCAATGCTTGTGTGCATGTCCACCTAAATAAATAAAGAGTGTGTATCGCAGATCAACTTAGTGGAGCAATTGGTTTGTTAGTGATTGTGAAACCTATCTAATATAAGTGTTGGGAAAACCTTTTATATATTCAAGTCATCAATTGTGGTAAATGTTAGATACTAACTTTGATGATGAGTGCACAAAGATATGGAGAGTACTTGTGCATAGAAAAAGGAAATAGAATGTTGAAAGAGTGTGCAATAGTGGGTCAATATGCGCTTGGAGAGTAGATATGATGCATACAATGCACATTTGATACACATGTACATGTTGCAAATTATTTAAATGCATACCTTATGATGTGAGTGGGATGAACAACGAATGAGTGCAAGAATCTATAGAGTGTGATTAGAAATACATTTAGCAAGTAAAAAAAAGTGTTATCAGATGGCAAAGAAGCACCTGATCCAAATGAACAAAGTTTACTGCTTGTAGGAGGGCACAACGCATGGCGTGATGGACAGAGGAAGACCAATTTGTGAAGAGGTAGAGATGAAGGTTGTGCTTTGATAGTCATGTGCATTTGACAAAGATACCAAGAGCTCCTTGTTTTCATACATTGTGTGAAGAGATCGATTGTTGAATACTATAATTATATTGTAGTGATAACATAATCGTTATTGTAGGTGTGATGTCTTGGGGCTACTAATATGCTTGTTTCAAAATGGTTTGCATTGCATAGAGAATATGATTCAATAGCTTTTTCACTTCTAGTTTATTGATGTATTACAGCCTATAACTGAGTGTGAGAAAGTATATTAGTGAGGTGATTGTCATTGTTGAGAAGATATGATAGTATGGCTTTGTTATCATGTCTATTTAAGTCAATGAAGCTTGCTTCTCTCAAGCTTGATCAATAGACAATATATGGGTGTATATGAATTGTGATGAGCTTGTATTATAGGAATAGAGTTGATAAGTAGTGTTATGGTTGAGTGCTTTAGGCAGTGAGAGTTATGTGGCAAGGAGTCTTGTTGCTACTAATATCTCAGAGATATGTATGCTATGAGAGAGATATTTTGCATGATATAGATTTATGAATGAAAGAAATGAAATACATATATGAATATAAACATAGAGATATAACGAAAACAAAAATCCAATTCATTAATAACGAAGTACCAAAGATTATTTACATGTAGAATGGAAATAAACTAGATCAAGTGATGGTAGCTTGTTTCTAAGAAGAGATGTGGCAGATACATGCCTTATGAATTGTGTTACAATGAGACTCAAAGACCTATTTATTATTGAGAAACAATGGAAAATCATAAACATCTAAAAACCTAACTCTAGGAGATGAGTCAACAAAAGTATATCGACCCCGTTGATGTAAATTGGTACATCAACTTCCCAGGGTCGTAACTTTTGCATACAATCTTTGTTTGATGCGTATGATACCTCATTAGAATGATATATCTGAGGACTACAAATTTCGACCACGAACCCTTTACATAAGCTATGGGGTTGACCATTTTCTAAAACAAAACAACAACAAAAAACGTCATTTATGGCCTCAAAGCGACTCCTGAATTTCAAAACCCGAAAAGCTACCAAAAATAGTAAATTGTGATACAATTAGAGAAATTAAAAGAACAAATGGTGGGGGTCCAAATGGAATAGGTGGGTGGCCACCAATATCCACCTATATTAGTCCTTCCCCCTTAGGAAGCAATGGTCCCCATTGAATTGAGTGCCTCCATGAGATGGGGAATCTTATGCTGAACTTGGTCCCCAGTGAGTCACTTGCCTTGGTACAGGAGTTGGCCAACTTTAACAACCCCATATAGTTGGATCTTCTGCTAGCATGTGTACTTAATCTACATGTCAATGATATGATCAATTATGGCATGTTCCATGCAGTTTGGGTTTAGTTGTGTTGGTGTGAGTTGTTCTACAATGTCTGATGTGTCTAGTAAAGGTGGAAAGTATGGCCGAAGTTGGTCCACATTGAACAATGGGTGCAGGAAAAGGAATGGGGGAATGATGAGCTCAAAATAATGATCTCACATAGCCTTGGTGATGGTGTAAAACCAATATGAGAGTGGTTTGATCTTTCGATCGGCTCTAATAAGACGTTCTTTCCGCAAATTCAATCAAACATTGTCACCCACCTAAAACTTGTGTGACACCCAATGTTGATCATGTCGTTGTTTGTACTTGGCATTGGAATTATCCAAGATGCCATCAACCTACTGGAAGATGTGCTAGACGCGTTTAATAAACCTGCTTGATTTATTAGCCTCAGATTGTACATGTGTGGATTTTGTCTATGTAGTCACATGAGGCATGGCAACAACAATAAGAAACAATGGTTGAAATCCCAAACCCACTTGAAAGAGAATATGAATGGAGTTAAGATATGGATAGCTATGTTATAGTTTTGGTGCACATAGGGAAGGCTCTCATCCCAGGTTCATGGATGCATGGAGTTTTTCATGTAGAGTATGTGCACTATCACCTCGTTGATGACCTCTATCTAGCCATTAGTTTGGGGATGGAATGTCATCGAATTTGTGATCTTGTGTCCAATAGTGTCCAAAGGATTGAACAAAATGTTCTTAGGAACTTGTTATCCCGATCTGATATAATGACCTGCGAGACCCCAAAATGTACCCACACTCGTTCAAATAATAGTTTGGTAGTGTCCTCTGCTATGATACTCTTCTTGTAGGCCACCAATATATCCATCTTCGAAAATTTGTCCACGAACACAAATACATAGTCATTACCATACTTGTTAAAAGGGAGGTGAGACATATAATCCATGGAGATGAATTCCTAGGGTTGGCTAGGAGTAGGCAGAGGAGTGTTATTACAAACCTTTCTTCTTGATGGTTGGTTTGGTGATAACACAAGTTGTGTAGGATATGATATATATATCCAACATACTGTCAAAGTTTTTCTCCAATAAAATTACTTCTGTAGTATGACCACAATTTTCTCCACACCAAAGTGTCTGGTGACTCGACTATAGTGTGGCTCCAAAACAAAATTGGCACGCTCGCTTGAAGGAACACAAAGGTGGCCTAGGTAGCATAATAATGCATCTTGGAGGTGGAAATCAAAAACTTGTTTTCCCTCCACTAGCATCTAGTATGTGGTGGTAAACTCTAGTTCATTTTTGTACAATTGTTGTTATCAATAAGTCTCGTGGCCATAAGAGAGAACAATAGTTAGTGTTGCAACTAGGGGTTAGTTGAGGAAATATGCAACATGATTGGTGCTTCCGTTTTTGTATTTAATGTTCAAGTGGAATTGTTGTAGATATGTAAACCACTTTTGATGGTGATCATTCTGCAACATCCCTTGTGTTTGTATAAATTGAAGAGGCTGATGATCGGTGTGGATGACCATCTCCTTTCCTAGATTGTAATGTTTCCAATGTAGGCAAGTCTACACGATAGAATACATCTCTTTATCATAGGTGGGGTACTTCCGAATTTCATTGGAAAGTGTTTCACTATGATAGGCCATTCGATGCTCGTGTTGGGTGACTACTACACCAATCACATAGTCAGAGGCATCAATCTCAATTTCAAACAGATGTTGTAAATCTAGAAATGTGAGTATCAATGCAGAGCAGAGGCAATGATTCAGCACAAAAAATGCATTCTATTAGGACTCAGACCAAAAAAAAAAAAAAAAATTCGCTCTGGCCTTGGTACTCTGACTCAAATTCCAAGTGATATTGGAGAATCCCAACACGAACCTTTGATAAAAAATTGTGAGGCCCAAAAGATGTGAAGCTCTGTTAGAGTGGTCAGGACTATCTAATTCCAAATGAAATGGATCTTATTCGGATCCTCAAGCATGCCTTCATCATCTATGATGTAACCTAGATATTGGACCTGGTTCCTTCCAAACGTGAATTTCTCCATGTTGGCACACAATTTGTGTTGTTGTAGAGTTTGTAGGATCGGTTGAATGTGTTGGAAGTGCTCTTCCCAACTCTGGTTAAAGATAAGGATATTGTACAAATAAACAAACACACAAAGTTTGGTGAAGGGTGGCAAGATGTCATCCATTAGCCTCATAAAAGTAGAAGGGGGTTTTTTCAACTTGAAGGGCATGAAAAACCATTCAAAAAGGCGGTCTTCCATACATCTGTGGGCCATATTGGAACCTTGTGATAGGTAAATTTCAAATCAATCTTGCTGAAATACTTGGCCCCCTTGAGCTAGTCCACAAGGTCATCAATATGTGGGATTGGATACTTATTCCTATGAGTGATTTTGTTTAGTTCATGTAATCAATGCAGAGCCTCCAGGTCCCATCCTTCTTCTGTACAAGTACAATCAGGCTCCCATAGGGTGAGGAATGTGTTCGGATGTGCCCTTTCTACAAGAACTCCTTGATCTGTTGCTTGATCTCTTCATTTTCCAAAATGGAGTGTTGGTATATCATACCACTAGGTATGGGTTTTATTCGGGGGTTAGATCGATCAAATGCTTGATTTAGCAGTGAAAGGGTACCATTGTAGGTGATGAGAAGATGTCCTTGTATTCTTCCACAATCTTATCCACTCGCTTCTGTTGCATGGAGGAACCCTTCCTAGGGGAAATAGATGTGGCCACAATCTTCCCCTTACTTTGAGATCGAATCTGAAAGAAAACAAATTTCCCAGTTTGGGATATAATCTTACTACATTTCTTAGCAAATATCAAAGAGATGGCGGTAGGCGGGGCTACCTTTGGTATCCTTTATAACATATTTCCCAAAGTAATAATAATAGTGCAAGGCCTAGAATCATACACATCATGACGCTTCCACAAGTATGGTTGGCCTAATAATACATCAAAAAATTCAAGAGGAGAGACATCACATAGTAACTCATCCACGAAGGGCTTGATGTTGCAGGGAAGGTGGCATTGTTGGCTGACGCAGAGATCTCGTCCTTAGTGAATCCACCTAATGGTGTACGACTGCAAGTGTGATGTGGTTGGTAGGCCCAACCACTTCATGACCTTTGCTAAAATAAAGTTCTTTTGGATCCCACTGTCGACAATGAACTACAACGAAGAACCCTTCACTCACATTTGTGAGTGGAAGACACACTTCCCCTCCTATGGACCTTTTAGCTTAATCTTTTGGATCTTAGTGGTGGAAATGGTGGTGCTATGCTCCATATTAATAATATGCTTCCCTCTGTCATTCCCCTTGTCAGGTTCTGACTCAGAGTCAAGACATGCATATGATTATGAAGCCTTCAATTCGACCACCGCTGACTACTTGGCTGAACACTCACGTGTGTCGTGAGTGGGGCTCTTATGGAACTCACACCACTTTCATGTGTTCTTCCTTGTCTTCGTGTTGTTTTTATTTGCTTGTCGCTTCGAATGGTTTTCTTGGGTCACCCCAACTTGGCTTTGTCCTTTTTTCTACGATTTAGGGGTCCTCTTGCCCTACTTCTGAATTGCATATCCAAAGTCACGCTTCTTTTGTTTAAATTTTTGTTCAATCTTGGCAGCATATCGATATGCTGGACCAAGCAAGGAGATGTTCAGGAGCTCCATTTCTTCCTGAATGTACTTGTTTAGACAGTTGGGGTACTTGACCACCAGATTTCGCTTAGAGTCTTTGATACCTAACTTTGTAAGTAGAGTATTAAAACTATTTGTGATCTCAGCTCATCTTTCTCCCTTTGTTGTCATAGTGTGGTCTACTAGATGTACATGTCCTCATAGCTCCCCACGAGGTAATACTGTTACTTGACAACGTCTAAGAAATATTTCCAAGAGGGGGAGGTTGTAAATAGAGATGGTTCCTTGGCCATTTTCTCACAGTAAGTTATCCACCAGTACTTGACATGGAGAGTAGCCTTAAGCAATGCAAAATTAATCTTCTCCCTATCGAAGAAACTATGGACTGAAAAGTTACCTTCCAATAGATTCAATGATTTATCTACAACATTTGCATCTATTTGAACTTTGAATATAGGGATATTGAAGTTTACATGTACCTTGAAGGGGGTGATGCCTCCGAAGTGACCATTGAATGAAGATGTTTTTTCGGTAGACATCCATCGAAGGATCTGGGCAAAGTGGTCCATCATTGCGTTCCTTTGTCACTCAAGGGATTCTTCGAGAAATATTTTGAAGTGATCTCTTGATCCCTCATCTTTCTTTTCTTTCACCATGGGAGGTCGTAGGCGTCGGTGAGGCCAGTATTGCAAAGGTTCAACTAGTTCGAGCCTTAACTTCTTGTACCCTAACCTCGTTGGGACATGCATAGAAAAATAGAGAAAGAGCATACCCTTTTGATACCACTTATCCATGTTTATGAAGGAATGAAATGAAATACATATATCAACAAAAACAAAGATATAAAACAAAAAAAAAACTTCAATTTGTTAATATAAAAGTACTGAAAATTGCTTACATGCAAAATGGAAATAGACTAGCTCACGCGATGGTAGCTTATCTTTGAAAATATATGTGGTGGCTACATTCTTTCTGAAGTGTGTTACAATGAGGTTGGAACGCCTATTTATTATTGAGAAATAATGGAAAACCCTAAAATCTAAAAATCTAACCCTAGGAGATGAAGCACCAAAAGTTTTTCGGCCTCGTTGGGGTAAATTGGTTCATCAACTTCATGGGATCGTAACTTTGGCATATGATCTTTGTTTTACACGTATGATACCTTGTTATAAATATCTATCAATTAGAGGACTACACGTTTTGATTACTAGACCTTCCAAGAAGCTACGGGTTTGCTCGTTTTCAAAAAAAGACATTAGTTAGGGCCTCAAAATGGTTCCAAAAGTTTAGGACTCGAAAAAATGCCAAAGATAGTAAATTTTGATACAATTAAGGAAACTGAAAGAAATAATGGTGGGGGTCCAAGTGGAATAGGTGGTTTTCCACCAATATCCACCTATATCATTGCATGTGTATATAGTGAGTAAAAAGTTGCATGCATAGAACTTTATATGTTACTACAGTATGTTGAGTGGAGATTGAAGTATGAGTGAAAGAAAAGCCATTATGTCTCATTTGATGATTGATTTGTTGAGGGAAAAAAGTATGTTACTGTGGGAAGGTCACATTTTTATTCAATTTTATGAGCATCTTTCTGAATGTTTATTGAAGGGATAGGTCAAAAGATCTGTACATAGCAAAGTATTTATGAGAAGGTTGGTTTATGTAGAGGTTGTGTATTCTATTGAGAATTGTTAATGAACAATAAATTCTAAAGGGGTCCAATATGAAACATTGTGAAATGAGGTTCACAAGGGTTTGAGTTGGAGCCTTCAGTAAGGGAGTACTAGTTTTCTTTCAGTGGTGGATGGAGAATTTTATCTGGGAGTGGTGGCTTCCTTTTGGTGGTAGCAGGAGAACTTTCTGGGGGAATAGTAGCTTCCTTCTGGTGGTTGTCAGAGAACTTAATTAAGGAGTGGTGGCTTCCTTCGAGTGGTAGCTAGAAAAACAATTGTAGATGGTGGACCTCCCCAGCTGGTAGGGGTCTACTCACTCGTAATAATTAGTGTATGATGTCAAATAAGTTTTTTAATATTAATAAGAATAAGACAATGATAACAACTGTGGTGGCTTTTCCCAATTGTGTTTTCCACTTAATATTTGGTGTCTATGTGTGCTTGTTGGTGTTCTCATGCATTTACTTGTTGTGTTGCTACTCATGGCTCATGATTGGTAATGTTCATTGTTTTATGGTTGCACTTATATAGACACTCATGATATATGTATTCTATTAATTCATGATTGATATTTTTAATGGTTTGTAAAAAAGAGTAAAACAAAATTGATTCATCACAAAATACTAATTCACCTCCCGAGTATTTTTAACAATTTCCTTCAAATCCTTAAATTGGGATTCTTTCATAGTCAGTGATATTTCCATCTATTTTAACCTTTTATTTTTCATGCTTCTTATGCTGAAATGTTTTTACTAGGCTTGTCATGTTATAATCTGGGTTTTTCGTAACCAACTTTATATTTTTTATTTCCTTTTCCTCATCTTCGAACAATTTATTAGTGACAAAGCCATCCTTGAGTAGACATGACAAGATAATAATCTTATCTTGAATATCTTTCATCTTATTGATTTTAGTATTGATAGAAACAGTATTGTTGCTACTTTTTTCCTCAATTTTGGTTAGTATGGTTCATAGATTTTTGTTGCTGCCAGTGCATTCCAGTAACCTCTTTTCTACTGTGTCACCAGTGTGTTTGTGCCATTCCACTATCTCTAAATTAATGACCTTGGTCAAAGTAACACTAATGAAGGTTTCCGTAGAACCAATCAATTATGCTTTTACATCATCCTTTGGCTAAAATATGGTTAGTTTGAACATATTTTCACTGAAATAAGTTGTTTACAAAAATCTACGACCATTGTAGGAGGTCATCTCATTTGCTGCAATTTTATTTGTGGCCTCGTTTTTTTCTAAAGTTGTCATCAATTCTTTACCTTTGTCATTTATATATCCCTTCTATTGTTGCTGCTACAACACCCTCCAAAATTTTAGCCTACATCCAAATTTTGAAGCCTATTTTAACTTGTATTTTGTTGTCGCAAGTATTAAGAATCACCATACATGTTTTCTCTAAGTATTCATGTTTCTTTTTGAGAAAATAAAAGTGTCTTCTTTTAGAATAGGCAATCATTGTACATCCCATATATGTAGTTTTGGTTTGTTTCAAGGGATGTTATTTGCGTTAATGAGTCATTCTTATCATGTAGACATGTATTGTACTCATTCTCAAAGCTTTAAGCATTGTCGCACAAGTGTCGTCACTGTCGTTGCAAAGTGTATCTTTACTGTCGCACTTGGGGTAAGCCTTCACAATGTCATCGCATTGAGGAAAGTATGTGTTCATGTGTCCTAGGTGATCTATGTTGTGTTTTCAAGTATTCTAAGCGTGTGATCATACCCATGTCTCATTAGTGTTCACTTCGGTTTCATTGGCCCCACATTTAGTCAAATATGGAAAACTTCTTAACTAAGCAACCTGGCATCTCCCATCCTTCCTGAACTGCACACTGCGCAGTCTCAATCCTCATGCCTCAAACATACCTCTTGGCATTGGATGCAATGCGCATTCCATACCTTCAAGAACTTCACACTGTGTATTTATAGTTCCCGGTCCCGACCCTTGCCTCCTTGAACTCTGCAGTCATTTCCTTTAGCCAATATCTTATGCGCACTCTGCAATATCAAGCATCAAGGCTCAGCCTTAAGCCCTTGAAATGTGCAATCCCTCAGCCTTTGTCCCTCTAGAATTGTGCAGTGGGAAATATCCAGCCTCAAGCACTCAGCCTGATCTCTTCAGCTCCTCAACTGTGCAAATGACAAGCCCTGACCTACCTGAACTGCGCAATGTGCAGTCTCAAGGCCTAATCCATGACCCTGACATCCTGAGTTGCGCAATCCCTGAGCCTGATTCTTAGTCTGTCACTCGGTTCAAGCTTACTCAATGGCTTGCTATGTATCATGCTAGACTAGGGGTTTTATCTGACTGATGTCGTCTTATCGTGACTGGATTGAGTGAATTATCATGTTATGACAGGATGATGATGAAGGGGGGTGAAGAAGGAGACTTTGCTAGAAGACACCTTCGAAGCTGTAAGAACAAGTTGATCAATCAGTAGAAGACAAAGGGTCATCAACTTGTGACAATAGATGGAGATCAAGTTTTCATTGAAGACCCCTTATTTTCAAGCCATATGGAGGAAGAAGAAGACCATGCCCATCTTTCAAGAAGACACAAAAAAATCAACAACAAAGAGTGGCTTGATGTTGGCATGCCGACATAAAGTCCATGTCATCATTATCATGTCACGAGTAATTATGTGCCACATCATCTTTTGGATTATGAATTATATATTGGAAAATGTAATGTAACGTGAAAGTCCAAGAATCATCTAACTAATGTGAAACGTCATGTAAGAAGTTGAAAGGCCATTGAGAAGTCAAACAATCATGAGGGTAGTACAAGAGTCACAAGGGAGGTGAAATATCAATCCATTTTGTTATATATACACCCTCATTGCTCATGTAATGGACTTTTCACTTTGGCTCCTCCTACCTGGAATTAGAGAGGAAGATAGTTCTTTTGGAGGAGCATGTGGTTGCACTAAGACTCCACTAATGGGGCGAGTGGTGTTCACTGTCTTGATATATCTTGGAACTTTTGCTTAACTCAAAAGTTTGTTGAGCTGACACACTTTCATGCTTATGTCGTAAATATTGTAAGATTATTCTTTGAATGTTTGCGATGTATGTTGTTTTCATCTATACTAAGGAAATTGAATGATTTTTGTGGCTTTAGCATTTATCTTGTTGAAGGTGTGTTATGTGTTTTAAAAATCATTGCTTCTAAGTGAATTGTTTCTTTAGTTGTCCAACGATTAATTTGTATGTTATGCTCATGTGTATTTTCTGGATTAGTATTATTACTTGTCTTTAAAAGGTTCACTTTTCTTCCCCCTTCGGTAGAAGAAACTCGATACTCTCTGCAACTAAACAACCACAAAGCATACTCATTTGCTGAACCAAAATTACTTGTATATAACTATCTCGTGTTGAATATTGAAGCCAAGGCATATCTTTAAAAGTACATGGTAGTTGGGCCTTTATTCTAGAAGGGATCCCATACCAAAGAGTGCGAAGTGTAATTAGAACTTTTCATCGAGAAAACCCCTTGCATGTTGATGGTATCCAACAGCATCAACATTATGACACTTGAAAAAAAGCGGCCACCCTTTTATGATTGAAAATTATCCTCTCCTAAAATACAAAATTTTACACAAAGTAGTAACATTCCCATTTCCACTCCGGGAAACCAAGTAACTATTCAAGATAGCCTGGGACAAGCTTTTTAGATCACTTACGATCAACTCTATGACTATATGACCCATCACTCGTCAATTTGCGAAAGCTCTTGGTACATTATGTCCCTGCTTGAACTATTATTTTAACACATATACAACTCTACGCATTAACAGACCAGTTATTTGTTGCCTTCATTCAACTTCAGAGAGTTACGCAGCACGCATCAATAGAATTTGCTAGCGATCATGGGTGAAAATTGAAAGTATTTAGTAGAAATCTCCCGGGAAAGTTATATTAAAAATTTGAAAAAATCGCAAATATCATAATCTAAAAAAGCTCAAGAAAACGCCTCGTTTCCTCACGTACTCCTTGACAACAATGAAATCCATTAATAGTGTGAGGAAACGAGATCTTTTTGCCTTTTGAGATTATGATATTTTTGGGTAAAAGTGTAATATTTTCTACTTTAAATTATATTTTTCCTTAAAGATAAATTCAATGTATTAAATTAATAATTTAAAATCATTTCTTTCGATTACAAATTTAGAACCATCATCCCAAACAATATCGAAAAGTCTCCTCGTTAAACCAATGCGTAAGGGATGGTACGGTAAAGTCAAACGTACTCTTTCACGTGCAGATCATTCGTTTTAAATTCGGAGAGGTTGGTAC
>APFE030363655.1:3671-63881 GCA_000404065.3 Pinus taeda | reverse complement strand
ACTGTCATGAATGAATCCAACACTCTGAAACTGAATGGGCTTGGCGTAGTCTGGAATATGAAAGGACAAGTCCTTGTCATATCCAAGACCGGTTCTGTGCTTGTTGTGGACGAGCTGTTCCCAAGGTCTGATGATGGGCTTGGGAAGTGCAGACTGAACTTCTGCATCTGCATGTAACCTTGCTGCTTTGTTTGGTACTAAATTTGAATGAACTGTAACATGCTGCTGATGGGTGGTTGTCTCAATGTTCTGAACAAAAACAGGTTCAGAATGGTGTCTATTTTGATGTAGCTCTTCTTGTTGTAGTTGTGATTCAAGCTGCAAAAAATCAATCTTTTCCTGTACATCTTGTAAACAACTATGAATATCTGCGAGAAAATCCTTGTTGATTTTGACTGTATTATCCATAGTAGAGTGTACTAGATTGTCCAATAACTCTAAGATTGCACCGATTGGAGCCATTTTTTTTTTTGGTAGGTCAATCTCACAAAAATAGTAAAACAATGAGGAAAAGATGGACACCAATTGCTCTTCTATATAAACGTATGGCTACAACTTCAAATAAATCTTGAATCCAAGAGAACTTGTCCTGGTAACAACTTCAATCTAGTTCAATAACAATCTCTGATATGAACAACCTCTAAGAAAATACACCAATTCGATCAACAAAGGATAGTCTTGGCCTCAAACAATTGCCACGGAACTTCTAAATAATGCTAAATTACAATCCATCGTGATAGATAGATTTGTCCCCTTTTGTAGAGAACCAATAGAGATCGCAAACTCTTCAGAAGACAATTTGTGGACAATATCTTAAGCTATAGGAAGATTACTCGTAAATTGAGAATTCAGCGTTCTGTAAATATGATCAGCTGAACTCGGCCCTTTCAAAGACGAGAAAGTCGACTTCAAAGAGAATAAATTCTTAGCAATTTAACCTCTTCTTTTGGTGTAAGAAATCTGGAATAACCCTCTATAATCTGATTATCAAGCTGAGCGAATGGCAGTAGAAAACTAATGACTGCAAATATCAGAATTGCTTTTATAATGTGACAAAGAATAATTGTTGCAGATATATGATATCTCAATAGGAAATGGAAGCATCCCACTAGGAACTAGAATTCAAAAACATGGTTTCTAGGTACCAGTAAACATGGTTTCTAGGTACTGGTATCATCAATTGTATCGACAAATCCAATTTATCATTCAACGAGAAGAGCCACAAAGGATAGTGGAACTACATGTAGCCCTTCAAAGGCGTCTTCAAGGTACTTTATTTAGAAGAAATGAAGCATTAAATCTCCTAGCAGAATCTATAGCTTCCACCTCACTCAGTAGACTATCTACATATTCCCAAAACTATTTGGCACTTATGTATGAACTCTTCCTGTTGACTTACACTGAGCTCACGGGAATTGGAACTCTTTAATAACCAAACTACTTATGCTGAGCTCCATTCAAACTTAGAATGTCAGATTTTACGCCTTTGATTGCCTTCCCCAACATCAATTATCTCCGTCCATTGCAACAAATCATTCAATTTTTCAAAGTTGGAATTTATAAACCAGACACACTTATCTCTTTGTAATTATAATCTTAAACTTTGTCATTATGTTTGAAAATCCACTATGCATACTTGCACAGGAAGGTGGTATAACATTGTTTATCTTGTTGGATGAACCTTAACAACCTTGAGCTCATTCATTGGCGACTCCATCATTAACATTGGTGGTGGTTTCACTGTTGGACCAACATTTGCAGAGGTCGTGGGAACTGTTTGAGCGGCCTTGAAGAGAGATTTCCCGGATGAAACAGAGATCTCTGTTATCACTGAATCTGCCTTCACGTCGAGTTCACCAATGTGATCGACAAATGGGTGAGAGGCGCACTGCGGGAGTATTGGATTAATGACAACATCTATGGGTCCATGAATTGTCTTCTCTACGACCACGCCGTCATCATTGCCTGCCTCTGGCTTGCAAATCCTGCCTCTCTAATCCTTCCTACACTAAGTTGCCCGAATAACAGTTGCACTGATTGTCCCACTTGCAAATTCAAATTAACGGCCGAACTTTTCAAAGTTGATATTTGGGGTAGGTATGGTGGTATTAAAGGCAGAGAGTGGATTTAAGGTCGTATTAAGGTCATCCTCTTTAACATATGGTGGTATACCACAACATTCCGCACCATTCCACTGTGCTTGTGGTATGGAGGCCTCTTGGTGGGCACTGCTCGTGGCTTCGGCTTGAACCAAGATTCTTCCGCACCATTATGCACTACACTACTGAACCACAAGGTTGAACATAGTCACAGGAGATCGAGGAATCAAATACCAGCATTATATCTGAATAGACAAAGATTTAACACACTACACGTAGCAACGATTTCCTCTTGACATGGAACTATCGTATCAAAGTTCAAAGAAGTCACTTCAACTTCCAGAGTAGGTGAGTCGAATGTAAATGAACTAATGCACCAAGAGTTTGAACAAAATGGCTCACAATGCAGAGAATAGTAGTGATGCTCCCAACCAACATATCGGTTACAATGCATCCAGAATAAACTTCAGAGGGAAAAAATCGGCATAACAGATGGGCAGGCAAGGGAGGAATAACTCCCTTTTGAAACGTTTATGACATGGTCTGACTGTTCAGTTCTCTGTCAGGACAGTCAGAGAGCGATTATTGTATTCAGAAGAACAGGCAAGCAGAATTAATGGAGCGTTACAGGTAATGAAGACTAGGCCAGCACTATTCAAGGCAGCTCAGACCAGTTGTTCAGGGAATAATAACATCTCTTTTTTTTTTTTTTTTTAACTAAAGGATAAACCCTGAGAAAGAAAACTACACAGGCCACACATCATGGCTGGCTCTAATACCATGTTAAACACACATGGGGAGCGAGAGAGATCTAAAAGATAAATCATGCAGTACATTTTTTATTGACAAATGATATACATTTATAGTACATTATGTGACCGTTGGGATTCACATCCCAAGGTCTCTGTGCAAAGACTCCTCCCTTCAGCTTCTTTGTCACTTTCAAAGAGCCTAAGCCTGCTCTGATACCACTATTGGGGATTTTTCTGGTAAAATCCCAAAAACAATAATAAAAATTGCACACAGAGACAATGCTCTGTTTCTCCACAGGAATTTTAACACAGCGGAAACATAAAAAAAATCCTGAGCAGCGGACAGAGTTTTGCACTCCAAAGATTTCTGATCATTAAAAGATTTCAGTTACAGATTATGATCTTCCTCTCTCACAGAGGGATTCACCAACTACAATTCACTGTAGTGTGAAAATTACATATACATTTCTCACGCTGCTGCGTGGATCCTTTTGCAAAAGAAAATCACTAACACATAATCTAACACAATGCAAAGAAGAAAAAAAAAAAAAAGCAAACAAAAACTATATTCTTTTCTTATATTCACACAAAATTATAAATATGGTATTATCGAAGATTTGCTTTTGGAAATTATAAAGATATTTTTTTGCTCAAATCAAACTGTTTATTCAAAACTCACAAACACATAATCTAACTCAATGCCAAAAAAACAAACAAAAACTATATTCTTTTCTTATATTCACACAAAATTATAAATATGGTATTATCAAAGATTTGCTTTTGGAAAGTGAATCTATAAGTTTACCTTCTTTAAAGGGGTTTGGAAGAAAATATGCAATAGACAAAAACAAAAGAAGGGATAAATCATTTTAGCTTTCCCATGGTTGTTTGTCATTAGCTTAAACTATAAAACCAACAAGTCACCTTGTGAAATTTGTGAGTAAGCTGCGGTGGAAAGAAACACCTATATTTTGCAATTGATTCATGTTTATATGCCTTTTTAAAATTCTTTGATCCCCATACTTTTTTCTAAATACAAGTAATATACCTTATAAATAGATAATCAGCTTTAAAGAAAAACATCTCCAAAAAATACACAGATACAAAGGAAATTGTGTTGAAAAAGAGTTAACATCGTGAATCTGCAAAAAACTTCAACTATTCAGAAGAGCTGATGTTTTCAATAATAAGTTTAATAACTTCAACTGTTCAGAAGAGCTGATATTTTCGATTGAGTTCATCAATATTAGTATTATATGATTATATTTGTATTTTAGTTCCTCCTATTATGTTTTTAAATGTTTGATTTCTATCTATTAATAGTAGTTGTTCAAGGCCGGTTTGAATTCTATCTGTTAATTGTAATTTATTTAGTCTGATTTATTTTTTTTTAATTATAGTAGAGTGGGTGTTTCATTTTCAATTATATTTTCCCCTGCCCATGTTATTGTAATAATATTTTGATTTAAATCCAGTATCAAGTATGCTACTAACCGAGATCACCCCCGAGACTGCCCAAAATTTGGCCCTCGTTTCACATGGTGAGGTTTTTAGTTTTTTTCTTTTCTTTTTCTTTCACCTTTTAATGATGTTTTGAAGAAATTCAGAGTAGTTCTCTATGATCAAACAATTTCGATGTGCAATTTGTGATAACATTTCTTTCAGTGACCCAATTTTTTTACATGTTTATTTGCAAAGAAAGACCCTTCGAGAATGAACACTGCGGAGGAAGGAAATGCTTCATCAATGATTGGCAAAGAGGAGGAATTAAGTACCAATTCCCTACTTCCAATATCTATTAAGGTAGCTTGTAGCCCTTCACCTCGTCTTCTCTGCTTCAATGTGCGTAGAACGTACTCGACTTCTTAAGACCATCAGTACTAGTATCTATCACATGACATGCGAGGGGACTTTTGATTGGTCTAACCATGATGTTGTTCTGCAGTTTACAGATTTGGAATACACAGTGCGACATGATGCTGCACAGAGTTTAAAATGGAATCCCTTGAGAAAGATTACAAGGGTGGTTAAGAGCCATACAGATCGGAAGAAAATTCTCAATGGAGTTACAGGGTATGTGGCATCAAAGCAAATTCTGGCTTTGATGGGGCCTTCAGGCAGTGGTAAGACGACCCTACTCAAAATTATTGGAGGAAGAATTCAAGGGAAGTTGACTGGTTCTTTAACATATAACGGGGTTCCTTACAGCAATGCCCTAAAGAGAAGGTCAGTACGAGTTTAAATGTTATTTTGAGATCAAAGTTTCATAAAAAGCTTAGATGGTAGTAGTTTTGACAAACATGGTCGTGAATTGTGCATAAATTCTCTCTATGTTTTCTAGTAATTCAAAAGGATGAAGTGTTTCTTTCCATTCATCCTAAATGCATTTAGGAAATGAGAACCAAAATCAATGTCCTTGTAATATTAGTTAGGTTGACCAATAAATTACAATGCCATAAACTAAAGTAATCATAGATCTATTAAACTCAAGTAGCGCATGAATATAGCAAGTGTTTTGGCTTTATTGCTGTACATTTATTATCTGTTATAGTCAAGTAGAACGTAAATTTAGCAAGTGTTTTAGCTTTATCACTATACTATTACTGTAATGCTAAAGAGTAGGCGATTGAAGAGTTACAACCATCTGCAGGATTAGTCTGATTGAAAACTTCTTGTTTTGCAGGATAGGATTTGTGACACAAGAGGACATACTTTATGACAAGTTAACAGTATATGAAACACTTCTTTTTGCTGCCAAGTTGAGGCTTCCTAGTAATATGAACCAACAACAAAAGCTTGCAAAAGTAGAGACAGCACTTCAAAGTCTTGGCTTGGAAAGGTATTCTCAGTTTCTTTATCTTTGTAGCTGCTAAACATGATAAATATGATCTGGTTTGAATGTGAAGGCATTAAATATAACGATAATATGATCCTTCCATACACAAAAATATGATCTGTATATGTGGGAAGTTTTTGAGAATTGAAAAACATGCATTGTAGCTTGATCTTTATTCATTTCATATTTCACCAGATGCCGAAATACATTAGTTGGTGGATACTTTTTGCGTGGTGTCTCTGGAGGGGAGAAGAAGAGGACTTGTATTGCCTGTGAAATACTTATGGATCCATCTATTCTATTGTTAGATGAACCGACATCCGGCCTTGATTCATCCACTTCACTCAAGCTATTGCAAGTTCTCAACAACATTGCAAAGGTACGCTAGTTACTCTCTGATATTGATTATTATTTTATTTGCTTGCAAACAAAACATTTGAAGGTCTTAAAGGTTTCTGAAAAGCAGATGTGAGTATGACGTGTAAAGTGAACCATATGCAGAGTGGAACTACTATAATCACAACAATACATCAACCAAGTAGTAGGGTCTTTCATATGTTCGACAGACTCTTGGTGATATCAGAAGGACAGCCAATATTCTCAGGTCAAGCAAGAGATGCCATGGATTATTTTGGCAGCATTGGATTTATTCCAAGTATCCCTATGAATCCTGCAGATTTTGTACTAGATTTGGCAACAGGAGATATGTCTATGATTTCCACACCAAGAGAGCTGAGTCGAACAATGGAAAATCAAAATCCAAAAGAAATTCAAAAGATGGTCTTTGAGGTAAGCTAGGTTAGGTATTTTCATCTAGTTAAATCTTAGTAGTCCTTATATTAAAAATCATGTTTTGTCAATATTTCAATTTTTTTTTCCAAAGGGAACGTTCTATAGAATTAACATCATTTTTAAACGTTGAATTCAGTGTATACAGGAAAGGTACAAAGTGATATTGGAGCCTCAAGAAAGAAAAATTATGGAAGGGCTAAAAGTTGAAAGCAAATTGCAGGAAAGAATAAATATAAAAAAGGAATGGTCTACATCGTGGAATGAACAATTCTCAACACTTTTAGTCAGAACATTCAAACAACGCCAAAGTGATTATTTTAGCAAACTGAGGCTCGCACAGAACATTGGAGTCTCCCTGCTTTTGGGATTTCTCTGGTGGAAATCTGAAATTTGGACAGAAGCACAACTTAGAGCTCAGGTGAGCTACGAGAGAATATATTTGTTTAACCATGAGTTTTGGTATCTTATTTGCAAATTGGGGTTGATTCATATATTGTATAAAACAATTTTTTATAAATTGAGCTCCTTGCTTACAAAATGTTTGGGATATTAATCAAAATATTTGATAATCACAATATCTGCAATACGTGGTGCAGGTTGGATTATTGTTCTACCTAGTTCTTTACTGGGCGTCAACAGGACTGTTTGGTGGTGTTTTTGTGTTTCCAACTGAACGAGAATTGTTGGCGAAGGAGAGAAGTGCCAACATGTATCGATTAAGTGCGTACTATATAAGTAGCACATTGTGTGACACTATAGCGCAAATTTTCTATGCAACAGTTTTCTATTGCATAATATATTTTATGGCGAATTTTCAAAGGACTGCATCTGTATTTTTCCTCAACTTGCTTGGACTATATTTAGTAACCATCACAGCTCAGGTAAGTTGTATTTATGTATCCTATCACTTGAGTTTTACATATTATCTTTATAATTTTATTTTTGTTGAAAATTTCTTCAAAATGTTTTTTTTTTTTTTTTAATGCAAAGCAGAAATTTTCAGTTTTCACTTTTTTAATTAGAGGTTTCCTGAATCATATCCCTGTGAAATTTCAGCCTTATGACTGTTATAGAATAAAGTACAAACTGTAAGTGGAATGAATATGGGATTTGACTTTCTAACCGCTCCAATTTCTAGGCAATCCAAGGAGAAAATAAAGATACCAAACAACCTGGATAAGTTTCAATAGTCTAGGGAAACTTATCCCGCATAAATCAGATATCAAACTTCACTTTTACAGCAGTTTTAACAGTGGTAAATAAGCAGGTATAACAGCAGCAAAACAACCTATAGACTCAATGATGATGTCAAATGACTCAATAATGTCGTTTTACTTATGTCAAATCATCAAGGCATGTAGAGATGTAAAATAACGATACATGAATGACATATATGGCTGAAAATCAAATCTGGAAATAGCACAAATTTTGCACTGTTGAAAACCTCATTAATATGCTCAAGATGAAGTACATGTACAAACTAAGTCACAGGACACTTCCATTAGGGTCACGTGTTCGGTCACCCAAAATACGACCTAAAATGTGTCCAAAACGTTTTTTACCGTGTCCTCCAATCGTGACATGTGTTTTCGACATGGAAAAAACGTGCCCTAGCGTTTTTGCCCCTTAGGACACGTGTCCCACAAAATGTCACTCAAAAATCCCGCACATGGTTCATTTTTTTGGTTTTTTCGGTCATTTTTCACCGTCAAAGCTCGTTGGAGTCGTTGTTGTGTTGTGTTGGAATTTCCTTTAGAAGTTCCCAACTATCAACTTCACAACGACTTGTGTCTTGGATAATAGCGTTCATGGTTTGGAGCTTAAATTTCTTGTTTTTGAGCGTGTGGGGGCCAGTCAGCGTTTTCTTGTATTCCATACGTCCATACCTATATAATTTGTATCAATGTATACAAGAGCATTTTTAGGTGCCGGTTGCCATTCACAATTTTTAACTTTTGAAATAGCTTTCTTCATGGTATCTATAGCTCGATTCATTTGCTTGTTCTCTAAATATCCATCCACAAACATTTCCCATGTTTCCACAAACATTTCCCATGTTTTGAAATTTGGTTTTCCTCCCTTTTCTTAAACATGTTCAAGAAAGACTCTATGGCCTACCTTTTCAATCATTCCTTTTGTGATATAGGCATCAATTAGTACATTGGGCACTCTGATATCATAACTTTGGCCATCAAATTCCTACTCTTCAAAACATTTTTCGACTCCCTGCGTATCTCCAAGTTTGACGAATGAAGAAAGCATGCACATATAGCCATTGTATTGTTTTAATTGCAAATTTCAATGGCTACAGAGAGTTGACTTAAATATATAGGGCTCTACCTAGTTGAGTCTGTCTTGCAATTGCCAACATTTTCCAAGATGTGCAACTTGAGTAAGTCATATTCATATGCTAGTCAATAAGAGAGCTAGAACTGCTGAGAAAGAAAATATCAGTGTCTGATGTCATATGTGCAATAAGAGAGCTAGAACTGCCGAAAAAGAAAATATCAGTGTCTGATGTCATATGTGCAATATGCAGAATGCCCTTGTTAAGATCCTCGATTTGGTTCTCAATCTATTTAATAAGTTAATAACATGAAAATTCAAGAATGAACATTGAACTGTGAGCAATGAACATCATTGAAATTAATAAACTAATAATATATTTCAGTACCTTAATATGGATTAGGAACTATATTTCAGTATTATATATATATATAAAACGTGTCCCTTGTGTCCTGTTTCCGGGGTCATTGTGTCTCATATCGAATACTCGTATTTACATGTCTTCTGTGTCTCGTGTCCTCGTGTCATGTGACTTAGTGTACAAACCATATTCTTCTTTGAAGGCTAGTACAAGTCCCCTAGTTGTCCAAAACCCTAAGTAGGGACAACAAGAAAAACCCTACCTCCACCAAGGAGCTCCAATATGAAAGAATCATTCCAACACATCCTCCAAGGCAAGATGTCCTCTTCTATTCTTCTTCTCCAATAATAGCACACTAGGATTTTATCACAAGACTCTAAAATCCAATCTCTATGGGAGAAACCCTATGTTGCTCTGGTTTTGGGGATGGGGGAACAATAGGGATGGGTGGATGTGTCCCCTGAATGACTAGAGTACAACCCCAAATTTTTCATGGTACAGCGGGTTGGGGACGACAATTATATATATATATTCAAAATTCAATATTAACATTTGTAGTTGTGTTAATCTTGTAAGCATAACAAGCTATATTTTTTACTATTATGCACAACCCTTAATATCGCCAATTAAATTCTCAAACAATTTATAAAGGGTTGAGTGACATTCCATTATTGACCACCACACATGAGCTTTAGCTTTAGGAAACTTTACTGTAAATACTTTCAATTTGTAATAAGTTCCATGAGGGATCTATCACAGAGAACTGTCTTTATAGCAATTTTTTTCCTTGTATTTCTTGTTAATGATGACTATGTTAAACATAAAAGGCATTCCCTTCTCAACAAGCTTTGCAAAATTTTATAGCAGTGTTGAAAACCAACCACTATAAATACTTTGGTTTTTTCAAGTTATTAAATTCACATTTCAGATTAAGAAGGGGATTGAATAGGAATTTATTTAAACATTTAATACCCAATCCAAGTCGCTACTATCTGATTGTTTTCACAATGCTTGAGGTTGGGATGGTGGAGGCACCGAATTTGAATGACTCCTCGAAACCCACATACAATATGTAAAACTTGAGATGATACAAAAAATAAGAAAGAACAAGAGCAATAACCATAAGGATTAGACTTTTAAAATGTTGCATTTTCTGTTTTCTTGACATGGAGGTCGCTTCTTATAATTTTACCATTGCAAATACAATGTTTAAATCACCAAAAATCCAAGTTGAAACCCATCCTACAAAACACATGTTTTGCGCTGCAACTTGTACAAAAAATTTAAATTCAATGCATTACAAAAACAAAGGATGGAAAAAATGATCATATTGTTCAATGGTCAATCATCAATGTCCATGATTGTCAAAACTGAAGCTATATTCTTGGATTATCCCTAAAATATGCCCAAAAATTCCTTTAAATCTGCCAAAAACATCTTTGAAATATGTTCGGAACGTCTTGGGGATGGCCAACAAATCCCCGATGAAGTCCCCAACAGTTTGGAGACATTTCCTAACGGTCCAAAAGTCCTGAAATACAGGGTTGCAGGGTATGTCAGATTTTTTTTTGGTGGGGGGGGCGCGGTGGGACGGGTCCCCATGCAACATAGGATAAACCCTATCACCTCGAATTCAATTAGGTTTATCTAGCGTGGTTGGGAGGAAAGATTGTTATCCTCTCCACTTAGGTTCGATTCCCGCAAGGGACATCATGATGAGCTTTGTTGTAATTTCTATCCTTGTTGTTTTCTGTTGAGGACTAAAACATGTATATTCCTCATATGGAATATTAAAATATTTCTCATGAAAAAAAAACTTATCATCTCCAAGAATCTCCTAGAAGACCAAGAAACCTTAGTGACTCCAAGAGAGGGATAGAGAGATCAAGTACAAGTGAAGATCAAGACAAAGAGATCAAGTACAAGTGAAGACGAAAAAAGAGAGAGAGATCAAGTAAAAGTGAAGACCAAGAGAGATAGAGAGAGGGCTAGTGCACACTCCTCTCTAGGTCACGTCTCAACATGAGTGAATACGAGTTAATGATATGATAATCTCCAATGTTTCCTCTACAAGATCAAACCTCAGGCACAAGAAAAACTCTAAACTAAGACACCCTCTTTCCCTTCCATAGCTTCTCCTAAGGTTTCCTCATGAACTTGTGAAACTTGGTGAGTCTCTACAACTACAAGTAGACAAGCACAAAGAGAAGAGATACAATGATGATAATATGAATGAAAAGGAATCTCCCCTTCCTCTATATGTGGGTCCAAGCCCTTACAAGCAACTTACAATAAGCTCATGTAGGCCTACACAAGTGAAGTGCTCAACTCCAATGGTACACATGCCATGTTCTGAGGTGATGTCATACACGATAATGGATCCAAAGTGATTTAGCTACCCAAAGTGTGTCCACTCCCCTCCATCACAAGCCTCCTCACAGTCCATTGGTTCTCCTAAGCAATGTACTCCACTAGTTTAGTTGCCTTGTGCAAGAACATTATCATAGCCCAAGTGTCCTTAAGCCAACTTCAAGCCTCTAAACAACAATCCAAGCTATTCCATGCTATCTAGGTCCTCATTCCCTCCTTTAGGATGCCCAAGATTCCTCCTCCCAAGTAGGACGTTTCTCCAAGCAAATGAACTCCCTATGTGGCCACAATGAAGGGTGTCCACCAACATGTCGAGAGAAATCCAACACCTAAGGGAAGAATATCGAACCGACATCTAACTGAGGTCAAAGAATCATTGAGCAAGCTATCACCACTATGCAAATTCATCAAGGACCATATCCCATATGCCAACCCATCTTGGACCATCTAGGGCTAAACATATACCACATACCCCAAGGCTCGTGAAGCACCCCAAGCATGGGGTAAACACGTTTAGGGTGAACCAAAAAACTTATACTCCAACTTTACAAGGAAAGTGTTTATATTGATGCCTTTTAGCTCCCTCAACTACTTTGCCGAAGCTATTACTTGCAAATTTGTATTGGTTGTGGTCCTAGAATCACCCACTGTCATTTATATGGAACTTGTCAACCATGTCAGTATAGTCTCCCAATCCAAAGAAGAATGACTACCTAAGTATATGAATGAGTATAACCATGGAACAAAATCATCCTTCCAAATTCCAAAATCCTCCAAGTCAACATCACACGCATGTTGAGAAATGCAGCTTGAGTAAGAACTTCTTGCACAGGTTTAGTGTGAATGTGCATATAGCGGTTCAACACATTTCTTTGGTGACCACCTTGGAAAGGTGATCAATAATTCTATATTGTAGTGTCACTTGAAAAATAAAAAACATAAAAGTAAAAGTCTAATGTCTTTAAGTCCACTAGTCTGAGGAATCTAAATGAAATGTTCTAGAAGTTTTAGAAGATTAGTGACTTAGATTACGGTTTAATCTTAGTTGTGCATCTCATGATTGAGATAGGTGGTAGTTGGGATTGAAGAGAGTAGTTGTCCTCTTTCAAAGCATAAATAAGAGAAAATAAAAGAGATCTCACAAATATGAGAATTGTTGGAAAATCAGAAAGGTGGTAAATATTTTCTTGATCTTGATAATTACTTGTGATGTTTCTTATTATTACGATTATTTATATCTTCTTTCATTAGTTCATCAAGCAATAACCAAAAGTAGCAACACATAAAACAATGTACACAAGATGTAGGCACATGCCAAGGCAAAACCCCCCTCGAGTGGAAAACCCAGTCAAAGTAAATATTCCTTTCAATAGTATTCTTTGAGACTCTTCACCCTAGACCAAGACTAGATCTTTCTTCCACACCAAGTCAGTCTCCATAAGTTTGACCTCTTCCCAAAAACTTCAACTATGTAGCAACTTACGACAACTGGCAGCGTCTGGTAGTCGTCCAACTTGGAAGACTTCGATCTCCCAATCCAGAGCACGAAACAGAGAGAGACCACCACCAAATTTTCGATTTTCCTTGTCTCCTTAGACTCCCCCAAACTCTCATTCACTTTTTCTTCCTGACAACAAAATTTCCTAGCTACCCACTTCGCACTTCTGCCCAACAACGAGATTTTCGCACTTTTGCCCAGTAGAGAGAATTCGAACTTGATGAGAAGTGATGCTCCAAATGAATTCGATGTCCTTCCTTTTATAGGTTTCTTATGGGGTCGAATAGGGTCTTAGGCTGACTTGATCTTCCCTTAGGCCGACATGGTGTGGAGGTTCCATAATTCATATTTGACTCAATACTAAACCTTTTTACATGATTCAAAAGTCCAAGAAGGGTCTCTTTAAATGTACAATAATTCTATAAATTCAGAATAAATCCTAGAAGTCCTCAATGGGGAATTCGACCTAAAACATGGTGACCCAAGCATGAAACACGTGCTTTAATAAGTCACAATAATAATAATAATAAAATATTTTCTTTATTCTTTTGACAAGTACATTACATGATGACTCAAGTACATTATTGAAGACCGAACATAGTTACTTTTTCCAACACTCCCTCTTAATTAGGGAGGTATTCATAATGTACATATACAATGGAAGATCTCAAACTATGTTAACCATGAAGAACTTTAGGCACCACGATGCCATGGACTAGATTCTTAACCAGGGAAATCTATCCAAATAGTCACCCAATAGTTTAGGCACCGCAATGCCATGGACTAGATTCCAAGTGGGACTAAGATGGACTCAAGCTTTTAGCCCATCTAGGTACCATCAGGCTTATTTGCTAACCACCAACCCAAAAATCTAGGTGTGTATCCAAAGTAGAGCTCTTTGATCAACACCACCTATCCAACTTCTAGACATCAACAGAATGTGCTGACCAGATGTCCTCTGGGGAAATGCTTCACTCACAAAGCCTCAACACCCCTTGATCCAGGAGATCAAGAATAACCAATCTCTCCCAATCAAATTGATTGGTAACCAACATGCTTTCCTTCTAGAGATTCACCTATACAAACACAACCCCAATCAATAGTATAATTTCACATGTACATAATCAAATACAAACCTTCAGGGTCTGACAAGAAACAAATGTTTCTTCTGAACTTTCCATAGTAGGACTATCAACAAAATCTTTGAAAGAAGATTCCTCAATCATACTTCCTACTTTACATGCAGCAACATATCCTCTGAAATTCATTCTTCAATTGATACCAAGCTATGCCCTCCCTCTCAACTGGGAAGCACCTCTTTATGCGGACTCCCTCTTAATGTTAGGGAGATCTCTTCTATTCATGCTTCCTTCAGGAGATCAGCTTCTTCTTTTTCGATATCGAAGAATCTTTCATGGCTTCCAATCATTTCATCAGAGTTATCATCAACCCCATCATGCTTATTACATTAACGAACATCTTCACCAAGTTGAAGATTGTGTACTTGCACAACTTCAATAGAAATTACAACCAAAACTATAGAAGCATAATGTTAGCCATATCAGAATCACGAAAGCATTTCATATATATATATATATATATATATCAGATACCCAGACTTAATTATAAACAAGAGACATATACTCTTCAACATCTTGCTAGGGACTTTGTCATACACCCTAGACTACTTCAACTTTGATTCCATCTAGAGTTTCAGTGTTACTTCCAAAGGTATGACATACCTTCCTTCAACATATAGCAAACCCTAGAAACAATTCACAAACATATATCTACAAAGCATCTAACAACCTTTCAAAATACACATGTTAGACTTCTCACTAGGGCTTCCTAGAAATCCTAGATTTCATACAAAAGAATCAATCAACGTCAATCACAACATAGTCATTAACCTGACCAGCTTCCACTAGGGTTAGTTCGAACCCCTAGATTTTCAATCAACCATCAATCAGTGAATAACATGACCAACTACCACTAGGGTTAGCTGCAAACCCTAGATTTTCGAGCAATCACCAATCTCAGCTAAAAATAAAAAATCTCCCACACATTTCAAGTTATCATATAGTTAACATTCATCAGAGATTTTTACTTCAACAAAGGTTCAACTCCAAAACCCTAGAATTCACAAGTTCACCAAACTTTATGCAAATCTCAAATCAGATATTTTACTTTCACTAAGGCTTAATTCCAAAACCCTAGAATTCCATTTCCACAATCTCAACAATCATTACATGCATAGATCTTGGATTGTTACATTTCACACTAGACAATGTCACTGCTAGAATTTAACTATTAAACCCTAGATTTTCAAATATCATCATCCTAGAATCTCAGACAAGGACTTCCATTAAATCCTAAGACTCATGATCATCAATGACTAGGTCAACAGATATTTAGGAATTCATAACCATACATAAGCATATCATATGTCCAACAAAATTAATACATTTTGACCTAGACCAACCTAGGATTTCAGCCAAAAGGACATATCTATATATGCCTAGATTTCATCATCATGCAAATATATTTCATATCATGAGTTAGCCAAACCCAACTTCACAACAATATCAAATAAGAGTTAGACACACAATCATTTTGATCACACTAGGGTTTGATTAGACAAACACACACATACCAAAGAAAACATTTCTTAGACAATGTAAGGGTCTTTCTCACACATTCCACCAAACCCCAATGAGCTAGGGTTCCAATGTAGAAACTTAGCAAATCCTACATTGCCAAAACTTCAAAGGTTTCGGGATTTTAGACCTTATCACTCAACCCTAACAAGTTAGGATTTCTTGATTATACCAAAATCCGAAACATGACATCATCAATAAGACTTCAATTAGCATTTCACAATATCCCTAAGCAATTTAGAGTTTCAGGTATTCACACTGGCAAACCCTTCGTTAGGGTTTTCCATAACCTATCTAGGGCTCTACAAAATCAGATAAGAGTGGGGTGGGTAGATTTATCAAGAGATGAATCACCCAAACAAGAATCACTAAGATTCAATATAGCTAGTCATAACAGAGTTAGTAATAGATCATCAAATGAATAATCCTTTCAATCAAAGTATTCAAAGCATACCTTTGTTTCTTGACTAACCTTGTCTTGAGAGATCCTCCTTCTTTCATATATTTTTCCCTAGTCAAGGCAACAAAGAGAGAAAGATGATTAATATTTAATATAATCAAAACTAAATGAGTACATGAACCCAAAACTGAAAAGACATCAAATACTTATCTTTGAGAATTGTTGGGAGCTTCCTCCAACTGTTGAGACCTGCTGCAAATGCACCCCACGAGGGTGACAATCCTAATAGAGATGTGATCAAAAGTTCCTTGTCCGAAACAATCTCATCAATGGCCAAGAGATCATCCCTGAGTCTCGCTATCTCCCAAAGAAGGTTGCCACAATATCATCTTCGTAGTTCTCAACTCATTCTTTAGACTTGCTACTTGACCAATATTCTTAATAGTAAACAACTTCGACAAGACTTCATACATCTCCTGAGCATGATTGATGTTAGCTATGAATGGGACAAGATTGTCTTTTATCCCTTCTACCATTAGAGTCATAGCCACCAATTCTAAATCCTTGAATTTCGCTTTGCCGACATCACTAGCATCTTCTGTAGGTTTCTTTTACATTTCCTCTTAGTAAATCCAGTACCTTATTCTTCTTCTAGGATTAGGTCAATCCTCTTCTTCCAGGATCTGAATTTGGATGCACCTTCAAGTTTGTTTTCACCCTTGATTGAGTTAGACATCTTCCTTGAATATAATAGACTCTTTCCTTGAGAGAATGCCTATGAATGGATCTACCTTTTTCTTCTTTCTTCACCAAAGCTCTAATGCAATGTTGGAAAATCAGAAAGGCAGTAAATATTTTCTTGATCTTGGTAATTACTTGTGATGTTTCTTATTATTACGATTCTTTATATCTTCTTTCATTAGTTCATCAAGAAATTACCAAAAGCAGCAACACATAAAACAATGGACACAAGATGTAGGCACATGCCATGGAAAAACCCCCCTCGAGGGGAAAACCCAGTCAAAGTAAATCTTCCTCTCAATGGTATTCTTTGAGACTCTTCACCCTAGACCAAGACCAGAACTTTCCTCCACACCAAGTCAGCCTCCAGAAGTTTGACCTCTTCCCAACAACTTCGACCATGCAATAAATTACGACAATTGGCAACTTCTGACAATAGTCCAACTTGGAAGACTTCGATCTCCCAATCGAGAGCACGAAACAGAGAGAGACCACCACCAAAATATCAATTTTCCTTGTCTCTGTAGACTCCCCCAAACTTGCATTCACTTCGACTTCCTGGCAACATACTTTCCCAACTACCCACTTCGCACTTCTGTCCAGTAGAGAGAATTCGAACTTGATGAGAAGTGATGTTCCAAATGAATTCAATGTCCTTCGTTTTATAGGCTTCTTGTGGGGTCGAATAGGGTCTTCAACTGACTTGATCTTCCCTTAGGTCGAAGATGCAAAAATGACTCACCTTTGGCTATCCAAGTTATATCCATGTATTGGTAGAGAAGAGGACTAAGTTAGAGCCTTATATTAGGAAGGATTTATTTGTAGGTTACAATGAGGCTTCAAAGGCCTATGGGCTCTATATTCTAGAGTAGAGGAAGGCAATAGTGAGTGGGAATGCAAAGTTTGAAGAAGACTTTGCGTCTAGAAAGTGCCATGAGCCTATTCTAGTGATGAGTATGAGGAGTAGGAACCTTCAAACGTTGAGCTAGGGTCACTGACGACTTCTAAAGTAGTACAACAAGCTTTAGGTTGAAAGGAGGAGATAGTGGTCCATTCCACTTATGTCCGGATATTTCAATGGTTCACCCAAACATTGAGGGATGATCAAGAGTATGTTAAGGCTCCTAGGAGCACATTTCAAGAGATAAAACCTTCGAAGAAGTTTCCGTACCACATTGCATTGATGAGCAACATCATAGATTTTGATCCTTCCAACTTTTAAGAGGCAATAGATCAACAGATATGGAAATATGCCATAGTGGAGCAGAACACCTCCATCATCAAGAATAGTGTCCAGGGCATAGTGCCATGATCAGTGGGGAAGTCGGTAGTGAGTTTCAAGTAGATATACAAGATCAAGAATCCAACAAATGAAGACATCGAGAAGTTCAAGGAGAGGCTCATGGTAAGAGGGTTATTTGAGAAAGAGGGAGTGAAAAATATGGAGGCATTTTCTCTAGTCTCTAGGTACACTCCCATTAGAGCAATTTTGTCCTTAGTTTCATTTTTATGGGATGAGGGATACATTAGATGGATGTGAAGGCAACTATATTTAATGGTATCATTGAGGAAGAAGCATACATAGAGAAAGCTCAAGGATTTTAGGTAAATGGGAAAGAATCCCATGTTTGTAGGCTTAAGAAAACCTTATATGGACGCAACTAGGAAACGAGAACATGGTATTCAAAGATAAATGGGTATCTACATAGTATGGGATTCACCAAAATAAAAGTAGATGCTAGCTTATATTATATATTTGTTGAGACTGATTTACTGATTTTTGTGTTGTTGTAGATGATTTGTTTCTTATAGGTACAAAGAAGCTCATTGTAGGGTGCGGAGCAGACACGATAGTCAAGTTCGAGATGAAGGACATTGACATGATGCATCATTTCTTCAAATGAGATGGGATTTAGAAGGGAGTAGTGAAGGTCTTGTATATTCCCACAAATCAGTAGGTAACCAAAGGGAAGTTTGAAGCATTCAAATATAGAGTTGGCTTGTTGCAGAATTCCTTCCTTAGTAAGAGTGAGTGTTGAGAAATGTAGCTTGAGAAAGAACTACTTGCACAAGTTCGGTGTGAATGTGTACAAAATGGTTTGAGACATTTCTTTGTTGACCATCTTGGAAAGGCGATCATTAATTCTATCTTTTAATTTCACTTGAAAAATTGAAAAAATAAAAGTGAAGTTCTAATGTTTTGAAGTCAACTAGTCTTAGGAATTTAAATGAAATGTTCTAGATGTTCTAGAACATTAATGACTAAGATTATTATTTAATCTTAGCCATACATCTCGTGATTGAAATAGGTGACAACAAGCATTGAAGAGATTAGTTGCTAGGATTGAGAGGAGTAGATATTCTCACATACATGATAGGAGAAAAAGAGAGTTGGAGGAAGGAAGAGTGCATCTGCAAGAGAATAAGGGAAAATATAATAAAGATACTATAAAGTACAATAGGGATTACAATCCATGCCACCTTTTGTAGCTATATTTTCTTCATGCACAGGCTATACATCTTTAAATATAGCTATACACCTCTGGATTTTTCCATAGAGTGTATTGTTGGAGTGTGCTTCAGCGATGAGAGGAAAAAGAGCAATTTGTTGTCCAAAAAAGGCATGAATAGAGCAAGTTGTCCTGTTGTAGTTGTACTCTCTTTTCATAACTCATACATTGCTACTTGAGGTGATTTCATTGATTGTACAACTGCTAGTTCAAAGTAGCCTATAGAGGTCACCTTAAAAGCTTTGATCAAAGGAATGAAAACTTGATTTGAAGGAGAAATCCCACCTTCACCTTTTATGTTCAACCTATTTGTGTGATTGATGCAATCTTTAGAAATTTAATATTTTTTTGTTAACAAAATTTGTTCTAGTTATTTAGCATGATAAAATTAGGATCACAATCACCTAGGCTTGAAAAATTCATAGGGCCAACATAAATGGACACTACATCCTTCAAAGATAATCACATCTCCATATAAGATCATGACATGTGGATCACATCTATCAAAGTCAAGGATAGAACTCTATACAAGTTGAGTCCTAAATAATAGAACGCAAGGCTCAAGATATAGGTGACAATCCATGCAATATTATCAACGACCTGTCAACATAATGGGAAACTCCCTCTATCTAAGATAATCCATGGGAAACTTCCTTTGTCTAAGAGAATCTAAAAGAAACTCCCTTTGTTTGAGAGAATCCATCGACCCTATTGCTATACTATACAACATTACCATCAAGTTCAAACTTGGAATCAATCTCAACATCATCCTCCATCAAGGTATCTCACCTCTCCTTCAATGAACAGTTGGAAGGCTTGTGGGTGGAAGAAACTAATGCAACATGACTAACATATCTCTTAGGAGGTGTACTCATCCTCATTAAATATTTGAGTGCTCTTATGTGCTCTAGAGTGTTTTTTAATGTCTGGGTAAGCCATCTCGGCTTTCTACAAGTCAAAGTTGGTGAGGGTATATCCATACTTAATCTTTACCTCAATTCCCTTTGAATTTGACTCATCACAAATCTCTAAATCGGTGTCTAAACAACAACCTCCACATTCTCCTTAGTCACTAAAGGAGAACCATATGAAGTAGAAGACCTCACATCCTTGTCAAATATCACATCTTTGCACGCCAACGGCCAGAGCCTCCCTGCTAGAATATTGACACTATAAGTTGTAGAAGTATCACTATATCGATCAATACATGATGCTATCATAACATCCATATTACGTTTTGAACCTATATCCATGGCATCCCACCATGCATGTGCCTTCTCAAAGCTAGAAGGAGTTTTTAGCCTCCCACTAGAATGTACAAGTGGTATTGGATCAACAAGTGAATTGTAAAGGCTCACCCTCTCTCGCTTCTCTTCCTAAGTCCTTGGACTAGCTAGACTACAATCACTAATGGTGCATTGTCATCATTGAAAAGGAACTATCTATAGTACATCTACCATTCAAGACATTGAAAGAAGATTCTTCTTCCACCAAAGAACAAACAAAACATAGTGTAACTCAAAAACATCACTTGAAGGAATTTGAAAGGAAATGGAGCTAACTCCTCTCATAGGGTAATTGGAATCATCACCAAGCTCCACTTTCATGCCTCCCTCTTGCTCACATGTCTCTAAGCTCCATTGTACACATACCATCCTAAGACTAGAGAGGCTGTTTAAAGACAAGCAAGAGACCAAATCCATATCCATCATGGGAAATATGCATATGATAATGATCCCATGTGAAAATGAAACTGGCATCCACCAAAACAAATCAATCAACTATCCCAATTCCTGCTGAGTATCTCACTTACTAGAAATAAAACTATACTAGTCAATAATCACATATATCTATCACCTATAGGCTATTACAAACAACTTTTGGAACAAATCAACCACCTATTGCAGGTCCTCACAAGCATCACACTTGTTGAAAATACATCCATAATAGTCATTAATGTAGTGAATCCATCATGCATATTGCATTAAAGCACAACCCCTCTTGGATCCTCCACCTCTTTGTGTTCATTTCCTGGTACATCCCACACACATTTTGCTTGGCCTCCTGCATATTTTGCTCACCCTAGATGATATACTTCTCTGCAATCCTAATCATTATTGGATGTAAGCACTTGCTCCGATGGCCATCGCAAGCAATATTTTCCTTCCTATATTCAAGAAGCTAGCATTGCAGGGATTTGACGGTTGTGGTTATGCTTTTTTCCTGGTCCCTATGCAGTCATCCCTATCCATATTTTGATGGATTCCTACGAGTTCTCAGCTCGTAATACCTAAAGCTCCTCCTAAGTATCTCACCTGTTCGAAAAATAAAACCATGCTAGTCAATAATCACATAGATTTAACACCTATCACTGGAAACTCCTGGAACAAATCAGCGACCTATCATACATCCTCATAGGCATCTGCTGAAAATACATCCATAATAACCATCAATGTAGTAGATACATCATCTCTCATCAAAAGAGAAACAAGGGTTGAATCTCTCTGCAAGAAACAAGCACTCATCTCAAGCACACTAAGGCTTCACACCCAACAACCTCAATGAGGTCAATCACCTCTCCTAGGCAATATGCGGCTTAAATACAGACCCCAAAACAAACTTTTATACCATGTTAAAATTTCTGGCAAGATGTGTTTTTGACTTTTAATACAAAGTAGAAAATATCACATCTTTAACTTGAGGTTTCCTAGATCTAAACCTTGTGAATTTTTAGCCTTGAGGATGTTATGAAATAGAGAATAAAACTTATCCCTATGATAATTGCACTGTGCTCGCTTTGACAAAAAATATTCTTCACGTGCAGGGAGTTGGAGAGTTGATAGGTGCTGCAGTTCCTGATATCAAGCGGACTGGGTTAGTAGCATCTATTGTTTTGCTCGTCTTCATGATCACTGGAGGATTTTACATTCAGGTTCGTTTCAAGCATACATTTATTTTCCTTTTGTTTAATTTGGCACAAGTTGTTCCTTGAGTCCATTTTTATAACTTTTGTTTTGCTTTAAACTTGTTAACCATGTCACGTTTTCGTAATTGACAACAGCACATGCCTGTCTTCATAAGATGGTTGAAATATGTCTCATTTGTCTTCTATGGATTTCGCTTCGCCGTGAAAATGCAATACTCTCCACATCAAATATATGACTGCACTGGACCAGGTGGCTGTAAAAGCCTTCAAAGCTCACCCAGTTTTGAGACTATGGGCTTAGACGGTGGTATGCAGGAGGTGTGGATATTAATACTGATGGCTGTTGTCTACCGTGTTGCAGCCTATTTCTACCTGAACAAGATCAGGCTCCTATAAAAACACTCACTATACTAATGATCTGGTGAATAAAAGAATTTTAGAAGGTCAAAAGATTATATTAAATTGTATAAGAGGAAATCTTGATTGGAGTTTTATATCTAGCTTAATTAATGATACTGATATTGATTCCAGGATTAGCATATTTAGGAAAGACATAGATTGGCATCAAAGGAAGGGAAACTGTATGTCAGCCCCTTTGGCCTGATGTAATATTCTTGATGGACACTTTTGACTAGTACTTAGATCCTTATCAATTGTTGTTTAATTCGTTTCCAGACAAATGCAATCTAATTTGTCAAGGAACTAATAAGCCTTAGTACTCTGAGCATACTTCCAGCCAGTATGATTATCTCATTGTTGACATAGGCTTCGAAGTTCCTATAGTTTTATCTTATCAGTGTACTAATTCTTATTTAAGCGTTACGAATTTCTCAACTTCAGTTAGAATTTGTTGAATTGTGGTTGAGTTGTATCTTGGAATGGTCGTTATGACAATAACTGTGTGGCTTAAGATGAGTTAAATTGTACATGATCTGACAAATATGACATTAAGAAATAGTGCACATATACTATTCTTTCATCTCAGGTGTCCTTGTCGTTAATATCTAAACATGTCAAGGTTATGGAATGGACTAAGCCAGTTTATAGAGACTCGCCAATTGGTCTGTAAGGTTTATATAGCCTGGATAGGTTGGCAAGGCTTGGGATACCACCTTAGAAATGAAATTTTGCTGGTTAACTTATAATTAAATACCTTAGAAAGGAGGTTGTCTCTGGAAATCGCATGGACAAATTGTTACTTTAGTCTTTCATATATATATATATATTGGTTGTTTTCATGGCCTGCATGTTTTCTGGGAGGACTTGGAGATAATTGGTGATTTAGACAACAGGTGTTGGCCCTGCATTCAGTATTATCCATGGCATATCAGAGGTATACTGAATGTGATGTACTTTTCATGGTTAATGAATTTGGAAATTTTCTATCTTGAATACTTTGTTTGAATTCAGTTAAGCGTTGTTTACATAGATTTTCAATGCCTACTGTATATGTACAGGTGAAGATTCTTGATGAGGCATTATTTATGCTTCTATACTCGTTTCCATTTTAGAAAAGAATGTTTATTATTTATGAATCGAAATAATAAGTTCTTTATCATTTGTATTTCTAGACTTGTATGGACAAGGATACAAGGATAATGAATTAGACGCAGATAAACTGCTTCAAATTCGGGGCTCGTAGGCTGGTAATTATAAAAGAAAATGACTTTCTTTGGATCTGTCATTGAATAAGTTATAAATTCAACTCTTCTAAGTTGATAGTTACACTTTGTAATAAGTAAAATAAATGAAGGTTACTTGGGAGTGGGAGTGAAAACGGGGAGCGGAGCGACATTTTTAGAAACTCCCGGTTTGGGAGTGATTTTTTATATAATATATATTTGTTTATATTATGATGCACATATGTCAACAAAAACATGTAGAATGATGAATTAGATATTAAAAAACATAAAAGAAAAACATAGATTGAACCATATAATAACAATCATCTAGAAGTTATAATCTTCATCAACCATGTCCACAAGTTAGTAACATACAACATACTGAGTCTTATCATTCATCAATCTTAGAGTTTCAAGTTTTGAAAATTCAATATATAACATTTATCATCATTGATCACCAAAGTTGTACTTGTAAGCTATAAGTGTAACCATTACAACAAATAATATCTAACATTAAATGAAATGAAAAGAAAAGACATGTAAATCTATTATCTATTGCTAATGCTTGGGCCTCTTGCCGCCATGAGAAATGCTTAATTTTTTAGTCTTGTTGGAAAATCAAGATCTTTGCCATTAATATCACCCTCTAAGCATTAATATCCAGAGGTATCTCCCAGATGCGAGTGAACGGGACAGGTGATGGTAGGAAGTCGGCGGGAGGAGCAGGCGCGTGGAGCATGTTCTGCGACACCTGGCCTCACTTGCTGTCTGTCTTCAATATCCTAGCTAGCCTCCTCGCAGGTGCAGTGCTTTGCTCTGGGGATGATTCAGGAATCCATGGCGTTCAGGCTCGCGGAGTAGTCTCTGTGCTGGATTTCCTGGATCTCCAAAGTCCCTTCAACATTTTCTTCAGTTGTGTGCCCTCCAGCTTTCTCAATTCTCCGGCAAACGTGATAACTCTCCCCCTTCCAGTTTCCCCTAATCTGCAAAGACTTGTTTTCTATCCTGCTCTTTTTTCTCTGAGTAGCATGACTATCCTGCACCAAAGAATGGGTTGCCGTAGGGGCGGTGTCCGTGGTCGTCCCTTACGCGCTTCTTCCTCCTCCGTGGATACTTTCTCTGGCTCTTCTTCTGAAAGTCATCCTGCTCCCAAACGAGGTCGTGGTCGTGGCCGGGGAAATCTAGCCGCAATGTCGAACCCCCACCATACTCATGAGCACTCGGCCCACTTTCAAATCCCCTGCACTCTCAAGAATCACTCTTTCATTGCTACTGTCACGATTCAGCTGAGTGATGGCGCAGTAGGCTTGGTTTCAGCAATTCCAAATGCGACTACGAAGCCGGGGGTTGAAGATTTGCCAGGCACCTCTCAGAATCCGAGCCAGCAGGGCGATATCCCAAGGGGTTCTGCTTCCTAGGATAAGCCTGCTCTGGCGTGTTCGAATATTTTGAGTGAAGGGGGTCCGCCAAAAGAAGAGGGCCATCCCTCCGACGATGACGACTTCTCCAGTTTCGGTTGTCGGATTGTGGAAGAATTGCCTTCCACGACTCATGATGCATGATCATGTTGTCGTTCTCTTTTGTAGTGATCGTGTCTATTCAAGGGGAAATCTTCAGTTTTTTTCTGTCCATGTTTACAGTTCGGGTCAAATGTATCAACTCAGTCAAGCAGTTTTTGCACTTCGGTCAGTCTGCATTTTTGACATGGTGGTTCCTGTTTGAATGTTCCGGTCATAGTCTTAGTTCTAGTCGGTCTGCTGCTAGTTTCTTTGGGTCATCTTTCAGATCTGTCATGTGAGTAAGCCATCTTCTAGGCTAGACCTCTTGAGGCAGCTGCCTCATTGTAAAAATATTTTGTATCAATATAGGAGTAGACTTATTCAGAAAAAAAAAATATCCAGAGGTATCTTTGTCATTACTTTTGGATCTGTATAGGGATCTTTGTCATTAATATCACCCTCTAAGCATTAACATAAGATAGAAAAAACATAGCATGTCAAGTCAAGATTTTGTTTGAGTGATGGATACATTTTTAGTAGGGTCATGATAGAGGAGTTCAACAACCAATGTCACTAACATCAAGGTACATAGAGGGATTGGTGCTCTTGATTAAATACGAGTTCCATACTCTAATACACGACAAAATCCAATGGAAATATTGCAATCCCCCCAATCCTGAAATCTTGAAAAACTGACAAGTCTGCTGGATTTTGAATGACATCTAAAATTCTACTTTCTTCATATGAAATCTAATGAGGTCGAAACCACTCTCAAACATCCTGAGTCATTTCATGGTAATGTTAAAAATTTAAGTAAAAAGATGAAAATGAAGATCAAAGAGAATGTCACTTTTACTTTAATAATTTAACATTACCATGAATCACATATCAATACTAGGGCCATATGCTTGATCATTACGCTGCCCCACTAAAAAATTATTTGTTTTTAAAAAAAAAATTGCATTTGGAATGTTATTGTAAAAAATTTTTGCAAAAAAGACTAGGGAGATCCCCTAATCGCTCCTTAAAAACCAGGGAGCATTTTTTTTAAAGGGAGCGTGCTCTGGACTAGCTCCCGAGCAGAGCGCGAATTAGGAGTGAGTTTGCTGAGGTGGGGAGAGTGGCTTCCCCACAACCCTGAAATAAATAGTTGAATACAACAAATGCAAGAATGAAAAAGTTAGAGAAAATAATTAATAATAATAGCATTGGAAAAATCGCACAAGATTTATATTCTGGATAATTTTTATGCTAAAAACAAGCGAATAGATCTATGGGAGTGATTTCGGGAGTGCACTCCCGACTAGCTCCCGAGCGAAGCGCAAATCAAGAGCGGGTTCGTTGGAGGGGGTTTTCCCTGCAACCCCAAAATAAATAGTTGAATACAACAAATGCAAGAATAAAAATGCTAGAGAAAATAATTAATAATAATAACATTGTAACATGCACACATAAATCACACAAGATTTATATTCTGGAGAATTCTTATGCTAAAAACAAGCGAATAAATTTATTATTTCCTTGACCAAACTCAGCCAAGCGAGCCTTCACCTCTTACCTCCATGCACATTGCAATGGAGTATCCCGAGCCTTTAAAATGAGTTATTACATCTATTCCACTAGCTGTAATAACAGTGGCTAGCAAAATCATGGACCTGAAAACCACTACTATTAGTCTAACTTTACTGAATCAAGTTTAATCTAACAATATTCAGCATGGTATAATAGTTACTCACTAACCTTGATTGGTTCAGAAGAGGGGATTATAATATTGGATGTGGTTAAGTTGAGTTTATTTTAGTGTTTTCCATTACTAAATTCTTCTATAAAATTTAAAAATATTTTATTCTGGTTCTGAATTAGAACTTATAAAGATATTATATAGAATCCATGTTATTATTCATATAGCAAATCCGTACAAATGTATATTGGGCTACAGGGTATGGGTTTCAAAGCTTAAAATGTCTACTTATTCAAACCCTATTGGGCTTTTTTAACATCAATTTTATAGTAACAGGGCACTTAAGTGGCTAAAGATTCCTTTCTAAAACTCAGCCTAGTTGAGTAATGGGAGGCAATTCAGGTGCATATTACAACACATGGTGGTGTTCATGCCACATTGGACATCGCATTTCTTCCAAACCATGAGAGCTTTTAGGCCCTAGTTGCATGCTCATATTTGTAATACCAACACCTCTTAATGTTCAAAGTGTCCTTCCTAGACCCGGCTAGGATGAATTCCTAATTCCTTATCCTCCTTAATGAGAACCATCTTCTAGTTTCACAATTAATGTGTTTTATTTTATTAATGTATAATTTATTTAGTCATAGTTTAAGATTTATAATATGAGTAAAAGATTTTAAAATAATTTATTATGGGTTAATATTAATTTTAAAATTATTATAAATAGAATTTTGATTAATAAAAAATTCTTTTACAATAAAAAAATAAAAATTAAACGATTTTATAATTATGTCGATACGCGTTATATTATGAGGTTTTTCGTAGCGACATCGTTGAGATTCGTTGTTCTAGTGACACTGTTGATATTTGTTATCCTCAACAGGTGTCGTGAATCTCAACAGTGTCGTTTGTATCACCCTTTATCACTGGGTGTCTCCTTTATCACCCTTTATCTTCTGCACTTCACCTACACATGTTACCTGCATCCAATTCCACTAGACTTAGCCACCTAACGCTTTGTCTTGCTTTGATTTTGTGGGTTGGATGTCTAGCTTTGATAGCTTTGATTTTGTGCACTATATGTCTAGCTTTGATTTTGTGGGCTGGAAGTCAAAGTCTATCCCACTCACATGTACCCACCCATTGCTTTTGTGGTCTCCGTGAGGTCGTGAGGGCATAACAAAGAGTGCCAAGTAATTCCAACGCTTCAATTTTCAGCAACCATCAGTAATAGAGAATAGACTACCATAGACTGAGAATTCTTGCAAAAGCCCTTCCCTTCCCTTCATATCTTGTCTCTTGAATTGAGATCTCACTCTTTGTCATTGAAGGTTGAGCTTATGGTTGGTTTTGTTTGTGACGGGAGGCAGGAAATGGTAATCTTGGGACAACGATTGAATTGAGCAGAGGAACCATTGTTGGAGCATGTGTTGACAATTTTAACAATAACACTTACCATTGGAACCATGAAATGCATTTCACCGACATTGCGAGTGACCACACCAGCCACCATAGAGACCTGCATATATGCAACCACAAAAAATAAGATTAAGATTCAATCTGCTCTGCTAGGTTTAGAAATGAACATTCTGAAAATTTTCATTCCAATACTTATGACATCCCCTCCCTTCTTGACATATTGCGAGCATAAAAAACAAAGGCAACATTGGTATGTGTGAAACGTTTAGTCTAGTATTATAAACAAGAGAGTGCTAGTTTTTGTAACATTAGATGGTGATCTAGTCTCAAAACTTTGTGGAGAGGCTAAAACACATGATTTCTCCAAAACCCAGAAATCATTTATGGAAATTCCACCTAGAGATAGTTCAATTAAATTAATTGACCACCATTTAAAATTTTCCTAAGTCTAACTTAAGAAAATTGGTTAATTAATAGTAATTCATTTAGAAAGGTGAGAATTATCTAGAAACTCACATGGATCGAATTGGAGATGATTTCAACCATCGATTCAGTTTTAATCACGGCCGATGAAGTCTTAACTGGAGATTATAAGAAGAGGTAGATGGGTAGATAGAGAACACACTACTTGCAGATAATCAGTGATCAAGGTAGTTCGATTTCCCAGTTGCAGGTGATTCAACAGTGAGATCGAGTAGTAGGTGGCAGACGGGAAGTATAGTAGTATTTCAAAGGAGTTTCCAGTTTCATAGAGGCAATGAGAGGAGGTTGTATTATTTCTCCAAGAGGATGCGCAGAGCCTCAATTGAGCAGTTCACTTCAACCATAAGTGAGTTTGATTTAGCTTCCAGTGGCTAGGAAAATTTCCAGGAGGTTGGGAGAATCACTTCCAAAGACAGCAATAGTTAGGATGCCATATTCAGACGCAGTTTCCAACTAGTGTGTGTAGGCTTGTGCAAGGGTTTGGAGAGCTAGTTTTTGAGGTTCAGTTTGTTACCAGGTTGCTTGAGGAGGAGGGTAAATTCCCATAAATATTTTTGCCAGTATTTATCTCAGATAGAAACGCTAGTTTGATGTCATTTTATTGTACTCAAAATTTTTGTTGCTGCATAATAATTAAAACCCTCAACTATTGCACCAGTTTCCCCCCTTTAGGTTTTTCTTAGAACAATTGTCCAAAAATAATTGTGTCATTTTTATTTGTGTGTGCTAGCATTTCTCAATTCCTATTTTTGCTTCCACAATAATTTTTTTTATGGTGAAGAAATTGCAAAGTGAATAATTCATTATTTTTCCGCAAACAAAATAAAATTGCATAATTAATGTATCAATTAGAAGAATTATTTCCTGTTGCTGAATGTCAAGGAATTTTCACATGGATTTAGAGGATATTTGATAGACAGGAGGCCCAAAGATGAAGAGGGAATATTTCATTGTTCAAAAGGAGCAATAAGACGAAAATTTATGGGGTTGTGTAGTGCAGTGTGAATTGCTAGACAAGGGTTTGATTTTCCAGTTGTAGGGTGGCAGGTAAAGTTTGATTTGTCCGGGGAAGCAATTCTAGTAGGAAAAAGGAGAAACAACTCAGTATTTTTGCTGAGCAGATTTCTCTTCTAGGCACAGAGGGTTTGCAGAAAGTTTCTAGTGCAGATTTAGTGTCCGGTGGAAGAGAAATAATGTAGGATTTCTTCAATAAATTCTCCATAATTCTCACGAATGGCCATGGAAAGATTTGATATACAGGGGGCTCCAAAATTGTCTTCCCTATTAGAGGACGAAATAGCTTTCTTGAATAGCTCAACTTCACAAGGTGTCTAGTGCATCGACAATGTTTTCAGCTCACATGATAGGGGTTGGAGAATATTTCTTTAGCTACAATGAAGAACAGATGGACTTCCATATTATGATGGGAAACAAAAGAAAGTGCACTCTATTGGGGAGAGGTACTGTTGTCACACACTGCTTTATCAATCCTCAATTGCCTCAAATACACAAAAGAAGTGAAGTTTGACGCCAAATTTTGAGCCACAAAAGCTATTAGAGCTTAATCGGTCCCTCTCCATTGCCTAGTGATCGGTAAGCTTTCCAACAGTATATGGAAGTCTAAAAATGGACTCCTGGAGCAGAAGATAAAGCATTTTGAAAATTACCTTTGAAAAGCCCAACAAATAAAGAAAAATGGCTAAGCGTTGAAGAAAAATTGCAATCGAGACTTGGGACAGTTCATCGCAATCGCAAACCGGCGTCGACGGGTCCAGGCAGGCAAGGAACACTAGTGAAGTCGGTGGGTCCGGGCGGAGCATTTATTGCAATCAGCCATCGACAGGATCCCTAGGGCACACAGCGAAGGTTATCGACACGTTACAGTCCCAAACGTCGATGTCGCATCTCGCATCCTGCAAATCCAGCAGTCCCGCAGTCACAACATAATCCAAATCATGTGGGGGGCGATTTGCGATATATTGTTGCACCGATGGGGAAGGGCTGAAAATTCGCTAACAAAGGAAATACCTACAAAACTGGGCTCGACAGGGCTCTTTCTCTCTCCTCTAGGGGGCCATGTGGCAGCCTCTGATTGGTCCACCGAGCAAACATGGCAGCTGACGTCAACAACGTCGTGGCAAGTACAGATGCTGACGTTGCGGGTGGACACGTGTCACTCAATTTCAGCTTTTTCAGGGGTCAAATGGGGCATTTCCAGGTGACACGTGTCACCTCTCATAGGGTGACATGTGGCAGTAATGACGTCACCCATCACAATTGATGATCGACAATCGCGCAATAAAAATCTTTCTCTTCCGCCGAAATTCCTTCCCGACTGCGATTGCGATAAGGAAAGAGGGCCCTGGATGCGATAAGGTATTATGATCAATTTGATAAGGTTTTTGCATCCAGATCAATCTGCTTGTGCTATGGAAAAAGGGTAAAGGGTCGCCCTCCCCATGTTGTGATTGTGATGTCCTGGGTGGGCCCAATCCTGCGTATCGGTGATTGCAGTTGTCTAGGTGGAAATCCTAACGAAAAATGCGCTCAACACTAGGATGCGAGATTCCAATTAACAAAGGAAATAAGGCCCCCGTGTAGCTGTCAAAAGCCTTAGCGCCCAAAGGGCTAAGCCCCAAGGGGTTGAAAGCATAGAGGTCTAAAGGGGGAGATAAAAAATGCCCGCCTGTTCATCATATTTTAAGGTAAAAGGCCCACGACTGAGAAACTTCATTGCTACACTACAGCAGGGCCTCCGTCTAAAGGGGGAGATAAAAAATGCTCGCCTGTTCATCATATTTTAAGGTAAAAGGCCCACGACTGAGAAACTTCATTGCTACACTATAGCAAGGCCCCGAGGGCACGATACAAAACTTTAAAGGTGGATGGGTTAGCAACTCTGACATGGAATAAAGCAGGGGGCAACGCATAAATGACAGTATGGGGGGCTTCTACAGAGACTTAATGCCTCGACATGAAGTCTCGCTCCTCTGCACAGTGCAACATTGCCAAGAAACGCTCCATCCCTTCTCCACCGAACAGCGCACCCACGCAGTAAAGTGTAGAATTGACATAAGCCGACCGAGCAGCAGTGAACCGCCTCAAGCAGCCAAAAAGAGAAGGACGACAACAAGTATGTGTCTCTTTCCAAGGCCTCCACTGAAGCAACAAGGGGACACCTCCTCCTTCCTCTCTCGAATTTCTTTCTCTGAGCATTTATTTATGTATTTTTCCAAGAAAGAGATTCGATCCCTATTGTAATCTTAGGTAGTGGTAGCAGAGCTTGATAGAGCTGAGACAACTAGTCTAGCATGAAAGTTGGGGCTCAGGCTCAGATATTTTGATTTTAATTCAAAGCTTTCCCCCTCTTCTTATAAATAGGGGGATGAAACATAATACTAGGGTTCCGAATTTCTCACCCAAGGGGTCTGAACTCTGTGATACCAATTTGGCTGATAACTCTATAAGTGAACGATTGTTATCTTAGATAGTATTTCTTTACCCATGTAGATCTGTCAGATTATCACATAAATGGTGGTGATTCCTCCTTATTAGCATTACAATATGTTTTTCTTGTTAATTCCATTATGTTTCATATTCCTCTCTGCATTGATGCTACAATAACTGTTAGAAATTATTTCATGCTTCCTTACAGATCCATGCGTGTTGATTTATTAAAGCATAATGTCTGTATGAAGGGATGAAGTATATCTTTACACTGCTCTATAAGGATCATAACACCCATCTTCTCTCCAGTCCATTACTTCTTCTTGTAACTCCAACAAGTGTAGAATTTACCATTGCTTGCAGCTCTATGTGTTCAATATAGAGTTTTGGATGTGTTAGTCTCTATATGAGGAGTTATGCTTTCGCCCAATCCTCTCTCATTTACTCAACAAAGCCTATTAAACTATAATGCCCTTTGAAGTAATCGACCTCCGCTATTCTATGTGATACTATTGGGTATTGTGTTTGAGGGAGTACCTGAAATCCATAACTCATACCTTTGGAGGAATGAACCAAGCCCCCTCGTTATCTTTCATTATGTGACAATTGGAGTGCTGCAAACCCCTCTCATACCATCTTACAAGCACTCCTCTATTTAAGATGTCCTAGGAATTGGTCTACAATCAACCCATAGGTTGTCCCTAGGGAGCTTTTCTTGCCTCCTGTTGCACTTGTGCTGCATGGTGCGAGATTTAGCCACAATAGGTACCATCGATTTTTAGAGGGAGCCACGAGAAAGTACCAATGCTAGAAATGTACTGCATGTGTTGGTATTGGGTATGAACCTAATTTTAATATCTTAGCTACAAGATAAGGGATATGATGTCCACTTCGTACGGAAGAAGATGTTTCTTAAATACCCGAGCTAGAAGAGGGTGAAAGAAATTGGAGTTTGAAGCAACAGGTTGTACAAGTTGTAGTTCGATTCTCCAATGGCATTGACAGGTAGTGACAGTAACAAGGGGAAAGACTTGAATGAGGTATGGCATAGGAGAATGGGACATTTACACCATGAAGCACTTAGAATTATTAGGGAGATAGTGACAGGGGTTCCAAAACTTGATACAAAACACAATATTGTGTGCAGAGGGTGCGTGCTTGGGAAATATGCTAAGGAAATATTCCTAAGAAGTGACAACGAAGCAAGTGGTGTATTCAGACCGATACATATAGACATTTGTGGCCTTGTTTCCACTAGATCTCTTAGTGAGGCCGATTATTTCATCACCTTTATTGATGACCATTCTAGGAAAACCTGGACGTACTTCTTGAAGACCAAGGACGAGGTCTTTGATCACTTCAAGGAGTTCAAAGCTCTAATGGATAATGAGATAGGGAAGAAGATCAAGGTGCTTCAGTTAGATAATGGTGGACAGTGAAAAGATAAATACTTCACAGATTTTTGTGCGAAGAAAGGCATCAGAAGAGAGCGGACAACTCCATATAATCCACAGTAAAATAAGGTAGTGGAGTGGAAGAACAATTCTATAGTTGGGCTGCAAAGACGATGTTATATGACTAGGATTTGCCTAGGTTTCTATGGGTAGAGTCATGTAACACAACGGTGTATATTCTAAACAAGATTCCTCGCAAGGCATTGAGGAAGATAACGGCAAAAGAGTTCTTCTCAAGAAAGAAGCTCGAGGTAAGTCACTTTAAGATCTTCGACAACATAACTTACTACCATGTGCTAAATTAGAAGCACACCAAATGGGATCAAAATACAGATAAGGTGTTCCTCATTGGGTATAGCAAAACCTCAAAATCATACAAGATCTATGTTCCTAGCATCAAGAAGATCATAGTGAGATGAGATGTAAAGTTCATGGAGGACAAAGCCTTCAAGAAGTATCGTGAGATAACAACAGGTGGTCATGGTGAGCCAATAGAAGCTCCATTGGTCCAACAACAGGGGAAACCACAAGTGCAGCCAGTGAGACCACCAATTGGAAAATCACAGGGATCTAGTACAGTTAACAGTACCGACATATCCTTAGGGGAAGGAGACCCCATGAGTTCACATCTGGTAGAGCCACAAAGGTAGGATGAGGAGCTGGTTAAGTCTACCACCACTAGTGGTCAAACCAGCAGAGAAATTCGTCATATATTGAGAGATGCAAAGGATTTTGTTGGAGCTCCTAGGATGAATAGAGAGAACATAGATAGCTAGACAGGTACCAAGCACTGGTGGCACAGGTTGAAGAACCTTCTAGCTATCAAGAGGTCGCACAACATCAGGTGTGGGTAGATGCCATGGTATAAAAGTACAATTCTATCATGATGAATGATGTTTGGGAGATGGTGCCAAGGCTTGAGGATAGGTCAGTTATGGATTTTCGATGGATCTACAAGATCAAGTACGCGACAGATGGCATCATGGAGAAATACAAGGCTAGGTTCATGGAAAAGGGGTATGCACAAAAGGAAGGGATAGATTATGAGGAGACCTTTGCCCTAGTTGCTAAATATACTTCTATCTGGTCGGTTATATCCCTAGCAACATAGATGGGGTGACAGATTCACTAGATGGACGTCAAGACAACCTTCTTGAACATGGTGATAGAGGAAGAAGAATACATCGAAAAACTAGAGGTATTTGAGACCCATGAGAAGTGCACACATGTGTGCAGGCTGAAGAAGGCTCTATACGAGCTCAAGAAAGCTCCCAACCTTTACTACTTGATGGTAGAGGATGAGTCACTCGTCCTAGTTTTGTATGTGGATGACCTCTTCTTAACAAGGTCATCATGCTCATAGAAGACTACAAGAGGAACTTGACAACAAAGTTTGACATGAAGGACTTGGGGTTAATGCACTATTTCCTAGGATTAGAAGTGTGGCAGAAGGACGGGGAGATCTTCCTCGGCCAAGGGAGATATGCTACAAAGATTCTGAAGAAAATTAGGATGCAAGATTGTAGACCCATGTCTACGCCCATGATCATCAATTGGAATAAGATAGATGCATAAGAGGAAAAGGATGTTGACCCCACTTCGTATAGACAACTCATTAGTTCTCTCATGTATCTGGTTAATACTAGTCTAGATATTTGCTTTGTGGTCAACACTCTCAGTCAGTTTATGGTGGAGCTGAAGAGAGTGCATTAGACAACAGTGTGACAATTTTGAGGTATTTGCATGATAAAATAGAGTATGGGTTGAAATATAACCGAGGGGATGACGTTGAACTATGTGGACTCACAGATGCATATTGGGCAAGCAGTGCAGTGGATAGGAAGAGTGCCTCTGGGTAGTGCTTCAACGTTGGATCAGGCATGGTTTCTTGGGGCAATAGGAAGTAGAAGTCAATAGCATCAAGCTCTACAGAAGCAAAGTATATGACAACTAGAAAATTTACGTGTGAAGCTATATGGCTTCGAAAGCTATTGCTGAGCCTTTTTAGGCAGAGGATGGAGGTTCCCAAAGTCTACTATGATAATCATAGTTGCATCAATCTCTTTGAAAATTGAGTGTTTCATGAAAAGTAAAAACACATAGATATTCGGTGTCATTTCATCAGAGATTGTGTGTAGCGTGGAGTAGTCTAACTACAGTATGTTCCCACAGAAGAGCAGGTCGCAGACATACGCATGAAAGCTCTAGGAAGAGCCAAGTTATTCTATTTTAGATAACATATGGGTATAGTGGAGAACTTGTTTCAGTAGCAGAGACACATAGTATTTTGGATGCTTCTAAGTTGCAGCCGTAATAACAATAGTGAGAGGGAGTGTTAGTTGGGATGTCGTGCAGATGTAGAGTTGGCACTAGTACAAGTTGTACAATGTAGTGTCAGTAGCAACACAGATGCAACATGGTTCAACTATAGTCAGTAGTAGATGAATCAAATTTAGTGCAATAGTTGATGGAAAGTGGAAGGAAACTACAGTTGTTAGACATCAACAACGTGTATGGAGGATGATGTAGAGACAAGGAGTTATAGAAGTGCAATGCTAAAGAAAATGTCTTCCTCGCTAAGAGGGGGTGTTAGTTTTTGTAGTATCAGATAGTGTTCTAGTCTTAAAACTTTGTGGAGAGGCTAAAACACATGAGTTCTCCAAAACTGAGAAATCATTTCTCAAAATTCCCCCTAGAGATAGCTCAATTAAATTAATTGACCATCATTTAAATTTTTCATAAGTCTAATTTAGGAAAACTGGTTAATTACTAGTAGTTAATTGAGAAAGGTGAGAATTGTCTAGAAACTCACATGAATCAAGTTGGAGATGATCTCAACCATTGATTAAGTTTTAATCATGGTCGTTGAAGTCTCAACTGGAGATTATAAGAAGAGGTCGATAGGTAGATGGAGAACACACCAGTTGTAGATACTCAGTGATCAAGGCAGTTCAATTTCCTAGTTGCATGTGATTCAACAGTGAGATTGAGATAGTGATCGAGTAGCAGGTGGAAGAGGGGTAGTATACCAATATTCCAAAGGAGTTTCCAGTTTTAGAGAGGCAATGTTAGGAGGTCGTATTATTTCTCTAGGAGACTGCACAAAGCCTCAATTGAGTAGTTCGATTCAACCAGAAGTGAGGTCGATTTAGCTTCCAGTGGCAGGGAGAATTAATTCCAGAGGAAACAACATGCAAGACGTCATCTTCATAGGTAGTTTCCAACTAGTGCATGTAGGTCTGCACAAGGGTTTGGAGAGCTAGTTTCTGAGGCTTAGTTCGTTGCGGGATTGCTTGAGGAGGAGGGTGCATTCCCTCAAATAATTTTTCCAGTATTTCTCTTAGATAGAAATACCAGTTTGTCGTCATTTTATTATACTCATAATTTCCGCTGCTGCATAATTTATTCAAACCCTCAACTACAACACAGATTTTTTTCGCATTGGGTTTTTCTAGGAATAATTTTCCAAAAACAATTGTGATTTTTATGTGTGTGTGCTAGCATTTCTCAGTTCCTATTTTTGCTTAGTAGTATTTTTTATGGCGAAGAAATTAGAGAGTGAATAACCCGTTATTTTGCCACAAACAAAAGAAACTACATAATTAATTTATCAGTTAGAAAAAATATTTCTAGTTACTGCATTTCAAGGAATTTTCATAGAGAGATAGAATCTCCATACACAGTGGAAACTTTTTAATTGGGAATAAACCATTATTCCTCCAATTCCTTTTCTTTCTCTTGCTCCAAAAGTGTACCAATCGAACACCGCAACTTTAGAATAAATAGGCATGTGAATTCGTTGAGAATTGTTTATTCCTCAAGAATTTCATATAAAACAAAGAGCTACTTGTATACATTTAACAAAATTGAACTAATGAAAAACAAAAAAAGAAGAGAGATAAAAACAAAGAGACTATACAAATGGTTCTACTGCAAGGCTATGGTGTCGTTTGGCAAGGTATTGAGACAGTAAACGAAGCTAATTCTACAAATAATTTATACATATAATTTCTAGTTTTTAGGTTTAGAGTTTACCTTTACCCTTTTCCGCGGGAACTGTTAGGCTAGGGTTCTACAAAAGTTTGTCCTTGAACCTTGTCGTGGCGTGGAGGAGAAACACTCTTCCAAACCAGTATGATATTAAGCCGTAACCATCAACTCTCAGTGTTGGGTTACTTGTTGGATGGTTTCTGAGGTAATTTTTGTCTTGAGGTGTATGTTATCGTTGAATCTTATATATAATTTTGTCGTTTTCTTTACCAATGTGCTTACTCTGTTAGGGTTTTATTGTTTACATGTGAAAGTGTTTAGAGGTGGGTTGCATGAAGGTGGGTATAAGTTTCAACCCTTCCCCTTCTTCTCCAGATATTTTCAAACCCTTCCTTATCAATTTTTACAACTAATACCTTCATGTGGTTCCAAGTTAAAGGGTATGGCCCTCTTTGCGCAGGCAATAGTTGGAATTCTTGTTTCTTACTCCCACCACTAGATCAATATTTCTAGGTTTTTCGAAACACATTCTTTGTCTCTTGATGATGCGAGATTTGTTGTTATGTTGGTCAACTAGGGCACTCTGTTAATTGCAAATGTTTTTCCTTGTTTCCTTATTATTTTAATAGATTCTTAAGGCCCAACCCTCTTCGAGACCTTGTGATTTTTATATGAGACTTGGGTTGATTTTATTATTTTACCATGACTAATTAAAATATTTTTTAGGCTCATTCAATGTTCTTTGTAATCTAAAGTTTGTATACTCCTGTGTAAATTGTCACGGTTAAGGGTATTTGATACCTAGAATAAAGATTTCTTGTATTATGAAACTATTGATATGTTCTTCCTTTTATTTTTCTAGTTAATATATAATAAAAGGAACTCTACTTTTGTACTATTATTTCCTGGAATAAGTCTCTTTGTTAATTACTTAAAATATCCAATAAGGCTCCCTCTTAGCTTACACTATCATATGGTTAATAATAATGTTATTTCCCTATAGCAAGTTTCTTTGCAGAGAGTTAGTTGTGTTATATTGTGTTTATTAATGAAGGAATGAATGTCTTATTGTAAATTTTAGTCTATTGATATAGTTACCAATTTCTATAGCAGGTGTCTCATACTTAGGACTGTTATGAGGCTACTAGAATTGACCTAGCCTCAGGGGTTAACCTAGGTCTTAAGCACTTCTTTCTATTTTTCCTCTCATACAAACAGGGCGATGCTACAAGAGTCTGTGTATTCTAATTAATTCTCTAATGATGCAAGTTTGTCTTGTCTTTTATTAGTAGTGTGCCAACAACTAAATCAGTTCTTTCTCACCTTAGTTGGGATGTACTCTTATCTCTAACACTCATACATATTCATGTGTATATATACTGATATTTTGTTCATCCTCAACGATTGCCCACAAAAACTATTTTTTTATTTTCCAAGTGCATGACTTGGTCCCATTTGTAGAAGGTTTTAGTTATAATAGGTTAACTTTTACATCCATTATGGTCCTCTAAGAGGTACCTTTTGGGTCTTTACTTAGAACTTTGCATACTTGTTTTAGTTTCCAAGGATATCATAAATTTCTTTATCATATACTATACACTGATTTTCAAAACCAATCTAATGATCATGGTAATAACTTCATTTCAAAAGAAACAAGATCTTGTCAACACATAAACACTTAACCTTCATTTCTTATAGGACAAATATTGGTTAAAAATAGATAATGTACTTATCTAATTTCGATAGACAATCAGGGAATTTAACTGGGAAGAAGACTCATTTCATTGTATTACGAAAACTTCAAAAAATCATTACATTAGATTACTTCTAATAGTCAAGATTTTCATGTAATTCTACTATCTAGAAAAATAGTTATGTTCTAAAAACATAGCATTATAGAGCACTTATCTGTGAAGTTAAACTTTCAGGGAATTCACCTAGGAGAAAGACCACTCCTCCCAAAAAATGAGAATGGAAATCACGTCCAATTCTTCCCCCAAGCCTTTTCAATTCCAGAACAGCATAATGGACAGTGACCTATTAAGGTTTGTTCTCAAGCATCAAGACCACCCAGTCTAGCCTATAAATCACAAACTCCTAATTTTTTCTTAGGGATTCCACTGGCTCTTAGTCCATCTCAAGAATACCCTATATGGCAGCGTCCTACCTCACCTTAATAGCATCTTGTTCAAGGTTTTCCAAATTCTTCTTCTCTTCCTTCAAGATGCCTCCAACTTTTCTCTCTTGCCTTCTCTGGCTTCTTTTCCCATTGAGATGCTTCATCTCTAGGGAGAGAGGAAGTAATTGTCCTCTAATTGTCTGGTAAATGAAAATTTTCATCTAGGGTATTTTCTCGTGAATTCCAAGACTAGCCATAACGAGTTTTATATAAAATTAAAATAAACTTTAAACATTAAAGCTTCCCACTAGGATTTCCACATAGCCCATGATTTACCAAGACTTTGTTGTAAAAGTAAATTAAATATTTACTTTTCACCTAGGGGCGTTACAGTCCAATAAATATATCTAAGCAAGCTTTGCAACAAATCTAGGATAATTTTCATTAAACATTCAAGACTTTTATCTCTACTAAGGGAATTAATCAAATTTGTGAAGAACATACTTTGAAATGAGCTCCAAGGGTCATAAATTGGGTTAAATTCTTGCCAAAATTCTTGGCTTCATCATGTATGGAAAATCCCTGAATATATATAGATATATATAGATAACAACTCCTCCTCTAATGGATTATTACCAAAATTTATCATATTCATTGAAGTAAAGAAGATTTTTTTTACCAATATTTACTAGCCCTAAAATTTATGTAGCCATTACTTAGTATACATATGAACTTATATAGTTGAAGATTCAAATTCAATTCCATGGAAGAAGGCAACTTCTAATTTCCAAGACTTGTTTCCCACCATAATTTTAGCAAGTATTTGTACCAAAATATGTAGATTCATATGTAATTAAGCATACTTACCAAGAATTACATCCCACCATTAATTATGCAATTTTTTGCTGAGAAATAGGTAGGAGTAGAAATTTGAATGTGTCGAGTGGATATTTCCCACAAAAATTTATGCAAGTCCTTGGACATGAATAGGAAAGAATATTATGTGGTTAATTTCTCCATTTCAAACATCAAAATTTTCCTTAAAAAATTGATTAATATATATCCTTGCTAAGATATATTAAACTCATGCATAACTTTAAATCTTGCATGCATATGTATATATTCCATAATCATATGAACAAATTTTCACTATCAAAACTTAAACATTACAATTTTCTCTCTTCCCTAGTAACAACCAAATTTGTACCAAATTCACCAACATGCAACAACTTTGACTTATAGTGAGAAAGATCTCAATATATTTCTTAATAGTCATATTAGTTAAGGGTCCAAGTTTGACCTCCATAGGTTAACATTTTAGGAAATGTCATTCATAAATGAAGATTAAAATATTTTGTCTTATGATTCTCTCTGAAGACTAGAACAATTCATCTCTCTTATACGTTCAAACATTCAAATAGGACAAGAACTGTAGTTTAGATAAAAGGAGCCTTAAGTTTAGCTCTCCCTTAAAATAATTGCATACAATCACTAAAGTCACAATCACAATGATCTTGAGATTACATGACACTTAGTTGTTACATTAATTATACAACCTCGTATCGACAAGCAAATCCTTTTAGTATACATACACAAATGGACCTTTTACCCCTCCTGTTTGTAGGAGTACATAAGTTTTTCAGTGCACCAATTGTCACCATTGTAAGCCCAAGGTCACAATTTAAAAGCCATGTAAAAACCATGTGAAGCCATGTGGTAGGTATCCAAAAAATGTGTCTTGTCTTTGAGTATATATCTATGTGTTTCGTTAGGCCATTCCTTGTCCCTTAAAAGATTCACTTAAGCTAATTTCATCCCTAATCAGATAGGAGGGCTTCAAATGGAATCTCTTAAGGACTCATGGTTTTATGAGAGCCTACATTTGTAGGGATGATCACCAATGTATGGGCTAGTCTAGCCCATGTCAAGGTGCACCTATGTCAAACCACATGGTTAGAGTCATTTGAGTCTATCTATGACCATGGCCTTTGTGTAGTATTCCTCATGACAACTCTCAGAGCATAGCAATATCATTGTGACGACTTTCATGTTTCTCAAGGCAGTTCATAGTTCCCAATAAAAAGTGGCACTAGCAGTAAAAAAAGTCAACCCTGATCCAGATTGTAGAGCTTGGTGAGAGGATCAAATGTCATGTGGAAATTTCTTAATTCGAGCATCTGGTGTCTAGTTAGAAGTTGGTAAAATTTCTTGATTCGAGCATCTGTGTCTAGTTAGAAGTTGGTAAAACTTGGTCGAGCACAGTGTTGGACAAAATCAGGAATGTAATACATCAAAAGTGATCAACAAAGAGAAATGAAGAATAACTAGGTATCATATTTTGCAAAGCGTTTGAGACATTATAAAACCAACATAGAGGCATGATGACATGGCAATGCATTGAATCACGTGGTTAAACAAAGATAGACCCAATATCGATCAGGATATGTAGAACAAAATCTAGATTTCAAAATTACCAAAGCAGTTAAGGTGTTGGAGATCCAGTGGCAAGGTGACTAAGTCGAATTGCTAGGGAGGAATTCAAGTCTAACTAGTCATTAGGGTCAAACAAGTCGTTGGGGATGACTCAACTAGCCATTATACTCACTGTGGACCTAGAAATTAAGTGATGGACAAAGGAAGTGGTTCTTAGAAGAAATTTATTCTTCAAGGGACCAAGTTGAGTCATTTTAGCATTTCACACCACCTTGTTTTGGGCAGTCAAAGTGGAATACGGGCTAAGCAAGGTAGACTTTTGAGAGATCATACTACTTTATTGGCTATTGACCATTGAAAATCATTTTCAAAGGGAACTCATGGGCTCTCTTGGGGAATTCCATTCAATCAATCCCTTTGGGTATTATTAACATAATTTTGTAATATTATCAAAGGATTAAAAAAATTGTTAAGTCCTGACATGTGGAAGACTAGCAATATTTTATCATGGAGAGCCCCACTAGCCATTAGAAATTTTTCTATAAAGGTCGAGATCTCCTCATTTCTAAGTTGTTGTTATCATTTTGAGGCAAGTGTTATCACAATAACGAGCTCATTTCATTGCAAACCCTTGTGTAATTTTGTGCAAACAAGGCTATCAACTTAACAAGAACTGTACTGACTTCTTGTTTTTTAGAGGTCACGTCAAATCATGATTTTCATGCAAATTTTGAAAAACGTGGATGTAGCATCAACCTTTTTTTTAGAAGCATATTTTTAACACTTTAAATTTTCTTATGTATTAAGTATGGACATTTTTTTTTCTAAATGTTGATGATTTGCATGCTAATATTGAAAAGTGTTGATGCAACATCGATCATTTTTGGGGGGGGCATATTTTTGACACTATAAATCTTCTTATGTATTAATTATGGACATTTTTTTTTAAATGTTGGTGATTTTCATGCTAATTTTGAAAAGTGTTGCTACCTCATCAACCTTTTGTTGGGGGGACATATTTTTGACATTTTAAATTTTTTTATGTCTTAAGTATGACCATTCTTTTAAAAAAGTTTGTTATTTAACCATTTTTCAAGTTGTCATCTTCTTCTTCTTCTTCTTCTTTTTCCTTCTTAAGATGTTTCTTTTTAAAGTGTTTTTCAAGTTCGTGTTTTTTTTGCTTTGCAATGTTTTTTTGTAATAAATTTTCATTCTTTAAGCAAAATTAAAAAAATAATAATAAATTCAATATTTTGAAGTTATGATTTTTTATATATTTATGCATCGTTAATTAAGACTTCAATACACATCAAATAATTGTAGCTCAAAAATAATAATTTTAGGCACATGACAAAAAATACATTTTTTTCATATAGATACAATTAAAAATGTGTATTTTCAGACATTTTCACTAAAATGGAAAAAAAAATGAACAGAAAAGTTTAAAAAATAAAAAAAAAAAATAAAAAAATAGAAATTTTATGAATTTTAATGTCCAAAATGCTAATATTTTTTCAAGAAAATAATTATTCACATTAAATTTGAGCTAAAATAACAAAAAATAAATAAAAATAAAACAACTTTAAAAAAATGGTCAAAATAACAAATAAAAAATTTCAAAAATAAATAAATTTAAAAACAAACAAACAAACAAAACTAGCCGGAAAAAAATTAAAACATATAAAACATTTAAAATAAAATTTAAAAAAGATGGAAAAACCAAAAAAAATTAAACAATTACAAATATATATATAAAAGCAAAACGTAAAAAAAAATATATTAAATTTTAAAATTAAAAATAAATAAACATTATTTATTTTAAATTTTTAATAACGTTTTAATTTTCTAAAACGTTTTAGCTCCACATTTTCTTTTTAAGAAACGGGTAAATTTTTATATGCCAAACACGTCCTTGAGGACTCCCACGGTTGTAACTTAAACTTTAACTTCCATTCCTTCCACTTTCTGGTTTAGGGTTTCCACTTTAGTTGAAAGATTATACACTGATAATTGAATTCCTTCAACATCCTTTTGTACGTCTTCCAACTGCCGAGAAATTAATGCAAAATGCAAGCAAGTTTCCAATGTTACATGTTCACCAAGCTTGACGACAAGCGTCGAAAGGTCTGCTAATTTTCCCATCAGCGGATCCTTTACATAATCATCGTTTTTTCCCTACTTGGAGACGCCATTCTTCACTGCACGCTAAGAGAAACATAAATTGTTACATAAATCTTGTCCTCCCAACTCCATTTTTTTTTCTTAACTCGATTATGTCTTGAATCTACCTCAATCTCTCCACATTGAATGTTGCAGTCCCTTGCCTACATGCGTCGAGCCCAGATTACCACCAGTGTATCCATTTCCAAACTTCCAAGCTCGCTCAAAGTTAACTACTCCAAATCGAGTGGTGTACCAAACTTCATTCCCTTGAGGCAAAGGTTAAATACGTTGGGAGGAGGATGTAGAAATTACGATGTAGATTTGCAATTGCTCATGAAGTTTTAATCAAAGCCGCAAGCAACACACCTACTCTACTGCTCTGCAGACATTAATTCACAATCTAGAACAAAAATTTTAGACATGCAATAAGAAATAACACATATGCAACAATTATTTTTCCAGGGAAAGAAAACTACTAAAAACCCCAATGTTTTCTTGCATTAAATTAGAATAATAGAGATGTATTACAATTTCTTTGCTCAGCTGAGGACATCGTGCAAGTGCATAACCTATCTCTCTGTTCATTGAAAGGCTTTTACCCAGACGTAGTCAAATTTTGACTCTGCTTGAGCTCCTATTTCCTTGTGATGTTCCTTGAGAAATTAGACCCCTATTATTTAGGAAATTCCTCAAATTGATCGTGCAATTCCTTTAGGATGATCCTCTTATTGCATGCAACACATATACACTTAAGACTAATCTACAATTGATGTTACAATGCCTTGAAATCTCCACCTCAACTAGATAACTCAAATTCTCTGCATGCACTAGCTATTTTGGGTTGATTGATCAGTTAATTGGATGATCACTGAGTTTGACTGAAGTACTACTGCTTAACTAACCTTCCACTAGTTCCTCCAAAAGTTGGAACGAGTTTAAATGAAATTTACTTGAGATAACTGACCTTAATTGCTACAAATTAACAATCACACATGCTGAACTGGACTCTATCTCCTCCAACTCGAAATTACTGAGTAAATTGGGTGACACAAGCCATGTCACACAAGTTAACATTATCCAAGTTGCTGAGGTGGAAATTCGAATTTTCTCAATTTAATCAAGGCAAAATCAAATTGAGAATTTCTTGCTACATTTTTCAACACTCCCTCTCAACAAGAAAGGGATTATCAACCACCCCTATCCTATACCTATGGAACTCAAACTTCCCTCTTGACAAGGCCTTTTTCAAAATGTAAGCATCTTGTTCCTCTGTCGGAATGTATTGAAGCAACATTATCCACCTCTGCACACAGTCCCATAAATGGTGATATCAGATATGCATATGCTTGGATCAACTGTGAAAAATAGGATTCTCATAGAGATTGGTGCAACTCTGATTATCATAGTAGATCGCAGGTTGGATCCATAATCTAACCAAACAATACAACAAGTATCTTTCTCATCCTGATCACCTCACATGTTTCTTGACTTGCAACCATGTATTCTGCTTCTGTTGAGCTAAGCCCCACATATATTTGCTTCCTACTATACCAAGAACCCGTTGTAGACCCAACACTAAAAATTTCACCTGATGTACTCTTTTTGTCTAATGGACTTCCCATCCAATATGCACCTATGAAACCACACAACTTCACTCCCTCTATTGGTTTATACCATAGTCCAAACTGGGTAGTGCATCTAAGTTACCATAGAACATTCTTAGCTACGCTCCAAAATAATTTGGTTGGCCTAACCATAGCTTGGCTCAGTTGGTTGACTGCATAGCACATATCTGGTCGTGTGTTCTCAATATACATCAATGAACCCACTAGCTACTGATAAATGGTAGCATCCACTTCTTCACTTGAAGTGGCATCCTCCTTCCTCCAGTTGGTTGTTAGAGGTGTCTCCATGGGTTTGCAACTATTCATGTGGAACCTCTGTAGTATCTCGTTTGCATACTTGCCTTGAGAGACAAATAGTTCCCCTTCCCCTTTTTATTCTTCCAACCCTAGGAAGTAGTTCATGAAACCCATGTCCTTCATTTCAAAGTCCCTTGCAAGGTCCTCCTTACAAGATTTGATCAGCTGCTCATCACCAGTTAAAATCAAATCATCAACGTATAAGACAATAATGAGAATTTTACCTTCTGCCAAGATATGATAGAGGTTTTCATCCGCCTCACTTTTGGTGAAGCCCAAACCTATAAAATAGTTATCGATCATGGTGTACCAAGCACGGCATGCTTGCTTGAGACTGTATAGTGCTCACTTGAGTCTGTACACATGAGACTCCTGATCAAAAGCCTCAAATCCTTAGAGTTTCTTGATGTACACCTCCTCCTCAATAACTCCATTGAGGAATGTTGTTTTTACATCTATCTAGTGGATCTTCCACCTTATCTATGTAGCTAGAGAAAAAATTGATCTAATGGATGATTACTTTGCTACAAAAGAAAAGGTCTCTCATAGTCAATCCCTTCAACTTGAGAGTACCCCACAACTGATTTTTCTGTTGGTCCTGGGACCACTTCCCAAACATTTTTCTTTACAATGGATTTGTATTCCTCCACCATTGCATCAACCCATAAAGGTTGTTCTACTACTTCCTCAAAGGAGGATGGCTCAGTCTCTACAAGCTCAGTCATTAGATTCATGTAGCCAATGTACCAATCTGGTGACCTTCTTTGTCTACGTTGATTTGAAGGAGCAACCACATTCTCCCTCACATCCTACACAAGTATCTAAGCTTCCCTAGTCCTTTCTATACCTTCTCTGGATTATTCTTCTTGAGTGGCTATCTCCACTCTCTACTCCTCAATTTGTGGTTTCCCCACCACTTCTTGAGGTTCCTCCTTTGGAGCTAAAATCTCCTCTTCTAGTGGGATCTGAAGCTCCCTCTCAAGAGAGCACTGCATGGCTTTCTCTTCATCAAATTATATATCCTTTTACACAAATGTCATTATGAGGGCTTGCAAGTACACAAGGTAGTTGTGGGGATATTTTTTGTAACCTGCAAATACCCCTAATTATGATGTTGGCTCTAGATTCTTCCTTGATTCTTTGGATGCATGGAAGTAAATAGAGGCTCCAAAAATCCTAAAGTGTGACACATTTCAGGTTTTCTCCCCAAGAAATCCTCCTCTAATGTAATCATGCCAAGAATTCAATGAGGACTCTGGGTTTGCAAATATATTGTTGTGTTGCATGCCTCAAACCACAAGTGCAGAGGTAGGCCTTGCTCATGCAACATCGCTCTCATTTCTCCCACAATGCATAGAAAATTTTAAATTCATTCAACACATACTCAGCTCTATTATCACTCCTGAGAGCCTTCACCTTCTTATTGGTTTCTTTCTCAACCAGTGCCTTAAATTATACGAACTTGGAGAATGTATCATATTTCTTCTGCATGAAGATTATCCAGCGCTTCTATGAGAAGTCATCAATAAAAATCACAAAATATTTGTCCCTTGAAGTGGAGGTTGTCAATAAAGGTCCACGGAGATCAGAGTGGATCCTTTCAAGCACTACATGTGCTTTGTTGTCCCGATCATGGAATGTGGATTTTGTGTACTTCCCTAGGTTACATCCTTTGCATACATCTTGCTGCTCAAGTTCTCCTTTGGGGAGGCTTGTGGTTATCTGTTGCATGATCTTCAGGGTGCCATGATGCAAATGGCCAAGTCTTTTGTTCCAAATTTCATCGACATCATGGCTCTACACCTTCTCCACCTGTGCTTAATGCAACACAGTCTTCCACATCTAGCTTTTATAGGTTCTTCACACGAACTTGATCTAGTTCACCTGTCCCATGGATATGTGTCTTAGGAATGCTTTTCCTTTACTAAAGATCACATCCTAACCCAGGTCTTCCAAAACTACAACAAAGATGAGCTTTTTCTTTAGGCCCAGTACAAACATGACATTCTTGAGCTTGAGGGAGGATCATGACTCCCTCTGAAAGGTGATTCTACCAATCTTGGTCATGATATACCTTTCGGTCATCCCCCGTCTCAATGTGCATCTACAAATATTTTTCTTTTAGGTCATTAAAAAAATCTCTATACCCTGTTATGTGGAACGATGCACCTAATTCCAAGTACCACACGTTCCCCATCACTATGTTGGTCATGCATGTCATGACAGTAAATTCAAGCTCAAACTGTGAATCGAAGGCTTCACCTGTTGCTCCAACTGAGGTCTTATTGCTTACCTTCCTGTGTGGACACTTTGTGGCGTAGTGCCCGAATTCATGACAATGGAAGCATTTAATTTTGGACAAATCGTTCTTCTTTCCCCCTTGACTAGATTCTGGTTTGGATTTAGTTTTCTTCACTTTTCCATTCTTTTCCTTTCCATCCAAAGAAATTTTTTCTTCATCCTCACCCTTGGATGAAGTCCCATCTCTAGTATTTCACCTTATTTCCTCCTCTACCAAATCAGAACATAAGTGTTCCCAATTCGACAGGTTCTCCCTCCCATTCACCGGATCTTGATAGTTATACCAGCTCTTGGGAAATCTCAAAAGGGGTAGGCTTACCAAGACTTCTTCAGGGACAGTAACACTGACCTCGCCAAGTTCATCATGACACTATGTAAACTTGCTCAGATACATCGGAATTGTGTCATTCTTTTGCATCTTGATACTTCGAAGTTTATCCTTTAGCGTTAGCTTCCTATGTTCACTATTATTCTTGAAATTTTGTTAGTGCTTTCCACATTGTGAACGGAATTTCTTTTCTATAAATATTTGAGACAATGTAATATTTTACTCCCTCCAAGATTATTCTCCTCGCCTTGGCTACATCTTTCTTCCATTGAGAAAGGTTCTAGGAATCATATGCTTTTGGTTTTGCAACATTTGACTTGATGTATTCTAGCAATCCATTATCATGCAATACCACCTCCATCTTATCCTTCTATGAAAAAAATTAGAGGTTCCTTCCAAGGCATACTCTAGCCTTAGTCCATTAAAGGCCATCTTCTCATCTCTGAAGAGATCTTGCTGCATTGAACTCCAAATTTGAACCTCCTGAGAAACAACTTTGAAATTCCTACTTTAATGTGAATCCTATTCTGATACCATGTAGAAATTATGATGTATATTTTCAATTTCTCATGAAGTTTTAATCAAAATCGCAAGACAAAAACCTACTCTACTGCTCTGCGTACATTAATTCACAATATAGAACAAAAAAAAAAGACTTGCAATGATAAATAACACACATGCAATAAGTATTTTTCCTTAAGAAATAAAATTGTTAAAAACCTCAATTCCTGCTTGCATTAAATCAGATGAATAGGGATGTAGTACAATTGTTTTTCTCAACTGAGTACACCTTGCAAGTGCATAATCCATCTATCTGCTCACTAAAAGGCTTTGACCCAGAATTAGTCAAAATTTTCCTCTACTTGAGCTCCTATTTCCTTGCATTTTCCTTAAGAAATTAGGCCCCTGTCATTTAGGAAATTCCTCAAATTGGTTGTGCAATTCCTTTAGACTGTTCCTCTAACTGCATGAAACACATGTACACTCAAGACTAGTCTACAATTGATGTTACATTGCTTTGGAACCTCCACCTCAACTTGATAACTCGAATTCTTTGCATGCACTAGCTATTTTGGGTTGATAGATAAGTTAACTAGATTATCACTGAGTTTGACTAAAGTCTCACTGCTTAACTGACCTTCCACTAGTTCCTCAAAAAGTTGGAACTAGTTTAACTGAAAATAACCTAAGATAATTGACCTTGATTGCTACAAATTAGAATCACACATGCTGAATTGAACTCTATCTCCTCCAACTTGAATTTACTGAGTAAATTGGGTAATACAAGCCATGTCACATGAGTTAACATCAACAAAGTTGTATGTTGATGTGGAAAATTTGAATTTTCTCAATTTAATCAAGGCAAAATTAAATTGAGAATCTATTGCTACATTTTTCAACAGAAGACTCCATGTAACACCCTCCTCCCACATATACCCAAGTAATCAGCCAACCGAGATAAAAATGCGATAAAATGCCACTATGATATGATTCAACCTCCTAAGTCACGTTAAGGAAGTGGAACGGACAAAAACATGCCATACAAACCTTCAACATCAACATTAGGACCCTCAGGAACCATCCCAAAATTTTTGCCAATCAGCCCCTATGTCCCACTGAGATTTTAGACCACTTGACCCTCGGACACTCCCATGATATGGGCATGACAGCATCTAGGAGGCTTTGGACACTCTCATGACAAGGCATGCCAGCATCCAGGGACTAAATTTCACAGTGTTTTGCCAGTGTCCCTGGGATTTGAGCCATGTTTTCAGGCCCAGAAACCAGGTCACTACCCAGAATTGAATAAAAATCTCAGAACAAAAAGATAACAAGGAAATGGAAATACAAACTCGATTACTTGAATAAGACCTTAAGTGGATGCCTAGTAGCCATGACAGGCATTTCATCAAACATATCATGCATATGTAATCTACAGGTGTAACTGACAGATCTAAACATAGGGGCTCATATTCATCTGAGAATCTCTAAGAAGCATTTATGCCTCAACACATTAGCTTCAATTTCATCCATTAGGTCATAGATGCATTTTTCATTCATTTACAAGTAAAAACATGATGAGATCCATACATAGATATTGTCATAAAACACATACATAACCAGCATAATAGCAATATAAATACCAAGGAAATCACAACGATATGATCCACATATAACTAGTACAATACTCATATAATAACAAGGAGAAATAACCTCATTTAAATTGATGCAAAGGCCAACCATTTGTGAGACTTCCATGAACCACCCGGTTGTCGACATGGCTGAGCCAAAAATCTCTTTAGCTAGTCATCCCCGTGGCATATTCCAAGAATGAATGTGGTATCTCATAAAACACATCAATCCAAAACCATCTAGAGCTTCTAGAGGCCAACCACCTCAACCCATCAAATAGTGATTCCACCTCACGGTTGTACATCACCAAACCATCACCAGATTGGTCTATATCCAAGCCTTCCAGGGCTCCAGAGCATTTGTTCCAACCAAGGCTCTAAGACTAGTAACTCAACCCACATCTATTGTCAGGCTCCATAGTGTTTGTCCAACCAAGGCTCCAAGACTAGTATCTCAACCCACCAAGGGCTACAGAGCTTTTGTCCAACCAAGGATCCAGGACTAATAACTCAACCCAAGTTGTTACAGGGCTCCAAAGCGTTTGTCCAACCAAGGCTCCATGAACTAGTAACTCAACCCAAGCTAAGGAAACATGATAACTAGCCCGAAAACAAAGAAAATGAAACCACAACACCATGGTTATCCAAGAAATGGAAAGGCTAGGCAAATTCATAGTCAATCCATGGAGGATTCAGTGACAAATAATGACCAATAAACCACATGCATATGCCATGCATGCCAAAACTAGTGAGGAAAGCATACATGCAACTTGGTACCTGCAAGAAAAACTTATTGTAGTTTTTGATCCCGATATCATCTTGTGCTTTCGTGCTCTTCCTTTGCCTTATTTCTCCAAAAATTGAAGTATGTCGCACCCTCCAAGAGTGCTCCAAGAAAAATCTCTAAGTGTCTAATAATGAGAGAGAAAGAGAGAGGAAATGAGAGAGATCCAAAACTGAACTGAGAAAAGGTTACCAACTGATCCTCAGAAGCCTTTTTATCAATTGGGCCTCTATTTTCTTCATTTTCCATTATTTTCCTTCAATTTCCTCCTCACATGCAACATGTGACCTTTCACCTCCCTTTTCTCCTAATTTCCAATTTTCATAATTAAATGTGCCAAAAATGACATTTTCCTTTCCAAAGCCTTAGCCATTGCCTTTGCCAATTTCTTTAGCCATTAATAACCAAATGAACATCCACACTAGGATGTCTTGCCCAACATTCAGCTTGAAATAAGTGTCCCATCAACCGTGGTTATTATTTTGCCTTTATTATTTTTATTACATGGAATTTTCACCAAAGTTGTTACAAAACCATACCCCTTGGGGGAACATCATCCTCGGTGTTCAAAAACACCTATAACCACAATAATGTTGTAATAAAAACATACTATCGTTGGAGATTTATAACTTAGCTCATTGAAGTATTTACAATGATCAACCTTCTGAGAAACAAACCAACATGAAACATAACAAACATAACATCATAATGACATGACACCCATACCACTTATTAGAGCTTTATAACATAGCTCATGGTGGTATTTACATCCATATACATTTTCACACATACCAAACTTCACCAAAACATAGACAAAGACATATGCCAAAACACCATACCAAAACTATTTTGCCTCAACCGGAAAACAAGGGAAGGGTACATAGCCCGCATCTGATCTGTCATCTCCCATGTAGCTTCATCGGACCCAAAGTGCTTCCATTGCACCTTAACCTACTCAATTTCTCGATTCCAAAGCATGAGCACCTTTTTCTGTAATATACACTGAGGCTCCAGCTATAATTCTCCATCTGGTTCCACCTGTGATACAGACTAATCAGTCACATGATCAGCATCCTTAACATACTTCTTAAGCAATGACACATGGAATACATCATGGACTTTCACTATCGGAGATAGTGCAAGTCGATAGGCTACTGGCCCAATCCTCTCAATAATGTTGAAGGGTCCACAAAATTGTGGTGCCAGCTTGGCACATGATCCAATCCATAAAGAGCTCTTCTTTGGTTTGATGTGCAAGTACACCTATTCTCCAACCTAGAACTCCTTGAACAACTTGTTTTGATCTCCATAGGTATTATGCCTATCCTATGTTGCCTTCAAATTCTTCTTGATTACCTACATTTCTTGTTCCATGTCCACCAACATGTCAATTCCAATCAATACCCCGTTAATGGATCACTCCAACTGATGGTAGTATTGCAACTCCGCCCATACAATGCATCAAATGGACTCATCTTCAAATATTCTTGATACCCATTGTTGTAAGTGAACTCTACCAACAGAAGATACTCTTCCCACTTTCATTACTGATGCATCACATGCATCCTCAACATGTCCTCCAATATCATGTTGACCCTCTCTATCTTTCCATCGGCCTATAGATGATAAGTTGTACTAAAGGCCAACTCTATGCCCAAAGTTGCAAACAACTCTTCCAAAATTTGGAAGTGAACTTTTCATGTTTGTCTAACATAGTTTTCTTCATAACACCATGTAGTCTGACCAAATCTCTAATGAATACATGTGCTGCATTGCTAGCTGAGAATGTAGACTTCATTGGAATGAAGTGTGCTACCTTTGTCAACCTGTCCACAACAACCATGATGGAATCATGTTGTCTCACTGTCCTCGGCAAACCAGCGATGAATTCCATGGAAATGACCTCCCATTTCCACTTTGGAATCACAATCGGTTGTAGCAATCCACATGGATGATTACACTCTACCTTCACACGTTGAGAATCAAAACACTTAGCCACAAACTTCACTACATCCCTCTTCAGCTTCGGCCAATAGTAAAATCTCTTCACTATGGTCAATGTCTTCTGATAGGTTGGGTGACCTGAATAAGGTTTCGTATGAAACTCCCTCAAGGTCACCTTCTTGAGCTCACTATTATCTGGCACATATATCTTGTCTCTGAATCTAACCAATCCATCTATTGTAAGATTATAGTCCACATCCAGTGCACCTGCACCTGTACCTATATTTGTATCGCTACCTGTATGTGTACCTATGCTACTACATGTACCTGTACTACCACCTGTACTTGTACCTATACTACCACATGTACCAGTACTCTGTTGCAACCTATGCACAATCTCCATATACCTGTCATCGTGTTGACCTACCTACAAGATCCTGTCTTGTACGTATGTCCCATAGGATCTCATAGATGTTAAGTGATTTACATGTACCCACCTGCTAAGAGAATTTGCCACCATGTTCTCTTTACCTTTGATGTATCTATCTGAAAATCGAACTCGTTGATCGTGGCCAACCACCAAGCCCGCTTGCCATTCAGGTTTGGTTAGTCAAATAGATACCGTAAACCACTGTGATCACTCATAAGCACAAGCCTCCTTCCCAGAAGATAGTGCCTCCACATCTTCAATGCATGTATGATCACTACCAAATCAAGATCATGTGTGGGGTAGTTCTACTCGTGCTCATTCAATTTTCGTGACTCATAGCATACCACCTATCCATCCTACCTAAGGACTCCACCAAGTCCTTTCTTCAAGCATCTATGCATACCACGAACTCTTTGTCTGGATCTCCAATCTTTAACACGGGTGCATGTGTCAACAACTACTTGAGTTGTCTCACACTCCTATGTCCATTCAAAATTCTTATCTTTTCTCTGCAATGATGTGATAGGATAAGAAATATGTGAGAATTTCCTAATGAACCTCCTATAATAGCCTTCAACCCCATGAAATATCTCACCTCATCTACATTTCTAGGAGCCGCCCACTCCATGATAGCTCTTATCTTTTCTAGGTGTACTACAATTCCCTCCTTGAAGACAACATGTCCCAAGTAATGTACCTTAGTATGAAAGAAACTACACTTGCTGAGTTTAGCATACAACTGATGTTATCTCAACAATCTCAACACTGCTACTAAATGCTCGACATGCTCTTCCTCATTTTTAGAATATACCAATATATCATCAATGAACACAATAACAAACTTATCCAAATACGGACACAACACACTATTCATTAAGCACATAAAAGTAGTTGGAGCATCAGTTAAACCAAATTGAACTACAACAAACTTATAATTCCCATAACTATTCCAGAAGGTTGTCTTTTAAATTTCTTCCTCTTTGATGTGTACATGGTGATACCTGAATCTCAAATCAATCTTCAAGAACATTGTTTCTCCCTTCAACTTATCGAACAAGTAATCAATCCTCGACAACGGATACTTGTTCTTGATGGTCACTTTATTAAACTTCTTGTATTCAATGCAAAATCTAAGAGTACCATCTTTCTTCTTCATAAACAATACCGGTGCACCCCAAGGTGATACACTTGGCCTAATGTATCCCTTGTCCAACATTTCCTTCAACTGCGGCTTCAACTCTACCAACTCAGGTGTGGTCATCCTATAAGGTGCCTTTGATGTCAGAACTGCCCCTGGCAGCAACTCAATAGAAAATTCTACCTCCCTGTGAGGTGGAAACTCTAAAATATCCTCAGGAAATACATCCTAGAACTTCTGTAGAACTGGTACCGACTCAAAATATTTGCATCCCCAACCTCCTTACCTTTGTCACTAGAAATGTGCATTGTGAATAACACACACCCTTTCCTTCGGCTATGCTTGGCTTGCATAGTTCTTACCATCCTAACTGGGGTGGCTTTCTTCTTTCCCTATAAGACTCTTAGTTCCCCATCGCCATCCACACACTCAATGGATTTTTCATAACAATCCACCTTGGTTCTATGGAGGTACAACCAATCCATGTCCAACAACATATTTTATGATTCCAACAGTAAGACATTCAAATGTGCTACACTAGGCATACCATTCAAATCAAATTCACAAGCTCTTACCCAATGGTGAACTCACTTCTTTGTACCTGTAGTCAACAGCACTAACCAATATTTTGCATGAAATTCCTTACTCAAACCACGCTTATCCACCACTCAGGACTAACTTAGCTATAATTAGATCGAGGGTCAATCAAAACAGAAATAGCTTGATCACAAAGCTTATCATCCATCTCAATGATAGATGCCTGATGGTTTGTTTGTTTGTTATCCAATGTTGCATAAATGCGAGGAATGCTCTAAACAACATGCCCAACAGTCTATGCCTCCTGCGCACTATATATCTAAGGCCTACCACCATGATATTGTGGACAATCTCTCTTGTGATGATCCCCTCCACATGTCCAAAACCACACGGACTCCTTGTTATTCTCCTCAGATCAATGTCCCTATCCTCTATTAGATGCATTGAACTTATGAGATCATGTTACGTCCTTTTATTACCTATGCCCTGAGGTCTTTCTCACTTTTTGTCCCATTTTTCTTTGTTCTTTGCATTACCTTTCCAGTTCGGCTTAGTCTCAGATCTACGCTTTGATCGTTCATAGAAATGCCTTAGCTTTCGAATGGTATCCTCTAATGATCTAGGCTCATCGAACTCAATCATGTCTTTGAATGCAACCAGTAATCCACTAATGAACCTCTTAATCTTGGCCTTATCCTCCTTGAGGTAAGGCACATACCTCAGTAGCTCCAAGAACTTGATAGTGTACTCCTCATCTGTCATTGATCCCATCTTTAGCTCATAGAATTCCTTTTCCATGTCATCAATGTATCTCTCTGATAGATGCTTCTTCTTAAATAGCCTCTCGAACTCACTCCAAGTCAAGTCCTCCTCATGGATACATATGACATTCTTCACATTTTCCCACCAAATGTATGCATTAACTTTGATACTAAATGTAGTTACTTTGGCTTTCATGTTCTTTGAATAGTCATGCAACCTAATGAACTTCCTCATGCCAAGCAACCATGCCTCTACATCATGTGATTTCTTCATCTCTCCATCAAAAGTAGGTGGCTTTGCTTTCTTAAACTCATCTGGAAAGTATCCCCTATCACTCCTCCCGTAAGGATGATAACAATGATGATCATAGTGATTATCTGAAGCAGAACTAGAATAGTACCTATGTCCATCACCTCTCTTATCCGCAGTGTCCAACAATCTATCATCTCTCATTGTGTTGTCTCTATCCGACCTATGACCACCATGAGACCTACTACCATATGCCCCATTAGTTTTTTCCTCTTGTTCATGTCTGATCCAACATGGTCCATGTTGCTGCCAATATTACAAACTCTGAAGTGTCACTATATTTACCTCTACTTTTTTCTCTTGTGCCTGTATGATTCTTTCATTGTCTACCTTACAACTTCTTATTTTTGCCTTTAAGCTTCTTAGTGTATCTGCTCAGATCCATAGGAAGAGTCTTGGGAATTGTAGTCTACCATCTTGCTAGTCATCTTTGGTACTCTTTTTACAAGGTATATCATGTCAGATAAACCAACGTAACTTAGCATAGTTTGGGGAGGATATCTCATCTACAAGATCAACAAATTAGCATAATGCATGTATAACATAGTCACAATAGCATATAGAAATATAACTCATAAACATATAACCTTATCACCATCATTCTAGTTAGAATCTAGTCGTTGATGCATGACCATGTCAACCACACATATCATGACCTCATGCATGACGACATAACCATACCAATAATGCACAACCATAAATGTAGACAATACACTAGCATAAATGTGAATGACACACAAGCATAACCATGGACAACACACACACATAAACACATACGATCAAGCGTAACCGAGCAATAATTGTAACAATAGATAGCAAAATGTAACCAAGCATACAAGAATGATACATGTAAGCGACATATAACAACATTTAAATAGTCATACACTCATGACGATGAACTCCACAACAACACCATCAACTTCCACATGGCAACATCACTACAACCATGATCAACACCATGCAAATGCAACAAACACATGGTCTCACAACACAAGAAACACATATGCAACTGACATAATGCATGATCAACACACCCAACCTATCCAGTCCGAGGAGTGAACCATGCTTTGATACCACTCTCTAGCACCCTCCTCCCACATTTGCCCAAGTAACCGGCCAACCAGGGTAAACATGTGATGAAAGTCCACTATGATATGATTCGACATTCTAAGTCATGTTAAGGAAGTGGAACCGGCAGAAACACACCATACAGACCTTAAACATTAGCATTAGGACCCTTAAGAACCATCCCAACCTTTCTGCTAACCAGCCCCTAGGTCCCACTGATATTTTAGACCACTTGACCCCTAGACGCTCCCTTGATATGGGCATGACAACATCCAGGAGGCCTTGGATGCTCTCATGATAAGGCATGCCAATGTCTAGGGACTAAATTGCACATTGTTGTGCCAGCATCCTTGAGATTTGAACCACTTTTTTAGGCCTAGAGCCTAAGTCACTGCCCAGAATTGAATGAAACTCTCATAATAACAAGATAACAAGGAAATGACAATACAAATGTAATTACTTGAATAAAACCTTAACGGGACCCCTACTAGCCATGACAGGCATTTCGTCAAACATATCACACATATGTAATCTATAGGTGTAATTGACATATCTAAGCATAGGGGTCTCATACACATCTAAGAATTGCTAAGAAGCATTGATGCCTCAAAACATTAGTTGTCATTTCATCCATTAGGTCATAGATACATTGTTCATTCATTTACAAGTAAAAACATGATGAGTGCCATACATAGATATTGTCATAAAACACATACATAACCAACATAATAGCAACAGAGATAACAAGGAAATCACAACCATGTGATCCACATATAAACAGTACAATACTCATAAAATAACAATGAGAAATAACCTCATATTATTGATGCAAAGGCCAACTAGTTGTGGGACTTCCATGAAGCACCCGACATAGACATGGCTAAGCAAAAAATCTCTTCATTCATTCACGCCTTGTGTCATATTCCAAGCATGAATGTGGGATCGTATAAAACACATCAATCCAAAACCATCCAGGGCTTCCAGAGGCCAATCACCTCAACCCATCAAACAGTGATTCCACCTCACGATCGAACATCACCAAACCATCACCAAATTGGTCTCTATCCAAGTCTTCCAGGGCTCTAGAGCATGTGTTCCAACTAAGGCTCCAAGACTAGTAACTCAACCCATAGTTGTTGTCTTCCTCTAGAGTGTTTGTCCAACCAAGGTTCTAGGACTACTAACTCAACCCACCAAGGGCTCTAGGGTGTTTTCCCAACCAAGGCTCTAGGACTAATAACTCAACCCAAGCTATTATAGGGCTCCAGAACATTTGTCCAACTAAGGCTCCAAGAGCTAGTAACTCGACCCAAGGTAAGGAAACATGAGAAAAAACAAGAAAACAAAGAAAATGAACCTACAACACCATGGCTATTTAGGAAATGGAAAGGATAGGAAAATCCATTGTCAATCCAGGCAATCCTCCACGCCAGTGATAGATCATGACCAATAAACCACATGCATATGCCATGCATGCCAAAACTAGTGAGGAAAACATACATGCAACTCGGTACCTACAAGAACTCATTGTAGTTGTTGATCCTGATGTCCTCTTACATTTTCCTACTCTTCCTTTGCCTTCCTACTACAATAATCCAAGTATGCCACACCCTCCAAGAGTGCTCCAAGAAAACTCTAACTATCCAAGAGAGAAAGAGAGAGAGGAAATGAGAGAGCTCCAAAATTGAATTGTTACACAAAAATGTCGTCACCTTGATTATTTGCAGTTGGTGTAGGTCTATCACCACCTATGCCAGCTTCCTAAGCAAGTCTCAAACCTCAGCTCCTCAAAACAAGCTTTAGAAAAGAGAGAAAGACATCAAAAAAGCAATTTAACTCTGGTTCCGCACTTTCTCTCAATTTTTCCTGCGGGCCCACACCTTCTGTTCAGAATATCTGCGTACTTATACGCTCTGTATGTAAAGGGGAGGGTGCGTACCCCTATAAAAGTCAAAAGGCACAATCTTTATCTTAAAAAACTCATCTTGGGTTAATTCTAGAGTTTTCTAGAAGC
>APFE030363649.1:0-12824 GCA_000404065.3 Pinus taeda | reverse complement strand
TCCCGCCAGGAGCGCGCTCCGGGAGCGGTTCGAAGGGGGGGGGGGCCGCTCCCCCGCATCACTGTCCCAGGGCTTTCTTCTCTTTTTCATCTTATTTATTGCAGATTTGTTTTTTTAACTTTTTTTGCGACAAGAATGGCTTCCAACCAAGGTACATCTAGCCCAGTGCCCAACGCCAACAAGAGGACTAACTATTATACTCTTTGGAGGCATGTCACAAAGATTTCAAGAATTCCTGGTGGTGGTTCACGGCAATGGTTGTGCAATCTATGTATTAATCCATATAAGGGTTCTTACCCAAGAGTGAAGGCATTTTTTTTGCATGAAACAGAAAAGGGTGTTGATTTTTGTCTGGAAATAAGTGATCCAATAAAGGAGGAAGTATGAGAGTGAGCAGGGAGAGGCTTATAGGGTTATGAGAAGACACGAACAACTTGCCAATGCTACTCCTTAGTCTCCAAACATTGAGCCAAGGATTGTGCGTGAAGCAAGGAAAAGGAAAGCAATGTAGCAACAACCAATCACAAGCATTAACAAGTACTAAAAGTCCATTTTTTCAATGCAAGAGAGTAGAATAGCTAAAATATGTTCGAGGGAGAGAAGTTGTTGAAACAACAGTGGCAAGGACCATTTATGCTTGTGGTATCCCTTTTAATGTGGTTTGGTCTCTTTATTGGCAAGATATGGCGGGGGCAATTAACACTACTTCTTAAGGGTTTAAAGGGCCAAGCTACGAAAAAGTCTGAACCAATCTGTTCAAAAAGGAGGAGTTTGTTTTGGATATTTTAACACCTATGCGTGGTTCATGGAGTAGTTTTGGGGTTATCATTGTCTTGCTTGGATGGATAGATACTAAGTGTAGACATTTGACCAATATCATTGGCACTTCACCAAAAGGAGTAATGTTTTTGAAGGTCAAACATTGTTCATATGAGGTAAAGGATGCTCAACTCATCATTGATATTTTAATCAAAACTATTGAGCAAATAGGGCTTTTTGAGGTGATGCAAGTTTGACAGATAATGCATCGGTTTGTAGAGTTGCAGATTTGATTATTGAGAGTAGATATTATCATATCTTTTAGACTCCTTGCATTGCATAATTTAAATTTGATCTTAGATGAGATTGACAATAAATTTCCATGGATTAAGGAACTTAAAGGACAAGTGAAGTAGATAATCAAATTCATCACCAAACACCATTAGTCTCAAGCCATATTTCGAGAATACTCCAAATTGGAGTTGAAAATTGCTGAGACAAGATATGCCTCAAACTTCATCATGTTGTGTTGTCTTGTTGAGGTTAAGTAACCATTATTTTCTATTGTGGTGAGTCAACTTTGGGGTGAGTGGAGACAAACACATTTAGAGTGGGGAGCTATAGTGCACTGATTGTGTCTTAATGAGGAGTCTTGGAGTTAGATTTCTTGCTCAAGTTCACATCCCTTGCATTTGAGCTTCTCCGAAGTGTCGACACGAATAAGCCTTCCTTGGGAGAGGTTTCTAATGGCATGGATACCATGGTTGAGAAAATGTGGAAATTATTTCATGAAAATCTCCTTAGCTTTTATTTATCTATGCTCATTTGCTAATAGTGAAGAAAATTATTGTTGAGAGGTGGAACCAATTCATTACTCCATTACACGCTTCAACACATGCCTTGAACCTAAAATTTTATGATGAAGATCTAATTGCCTGAAGCAATGGGAAGAGAAAGGTACCATATAGGGATAAGGAGGTGGCAAATGGAGTGAAGGAGCCCTTATGAGAATATTCTCCAGCTAATCTACATAGGGAGTTGAAGGAAGAATTTGCTAGTTTTGTTGTTGGTTTGGATGATTATTCAGACATATCAACTTTGGATGAGAGGAGCACCATGAGTCCGACTAGATGGTGGATTTGTCAAGGAGAAAATGGTGTACATTTGCAAACCCTTGCCATTTGTATTCTTTCACAAGTGGTAAGCTCTTTATCAGTAAAAAGAAATTGGAGCACCTTTGGTTTTATTTATTCAATGAAGCACAACTTCTTGGGTTCAAAGAAAAGTGGGGATCTTGTTTCCCACCTTCACCTTGCATCTTGTAAGGGTCCAAATGGGCCTTCTAAAAATTGGGCATCTCTCTTACTGCGTTGAATTTTGAAAAAACTTAGAAGTGGAATTGGAAATAATTCTGAGTGTTACCACTCCACACTCCATTGTTAAACATGCATCTCATTCCATTTTTTATTATGTATATGAAGATGATGATGAGCTTAACACATGTTTTATTTCTATGTTCAATGTTTATAGTTCCAGACATGTAACATTGTAGCCTCATATATAAAGGTTGATTTTGGATATATAGCCTCGTTTATAAAGGTTGTTTTTGTATATTAATGCTTGCATTGTGTAATCATTTGCAAGAGATAATAAGGAGATGGGTTTAGGAGTAGATTGCGATGTATCACTTGTCCTTTATGTTTCTCATTTAAATGTTCTTTCTCATTTAATCTTGAATTTAAATGATAATGTTGTTGAAAATTGGTAGCTTTGGTCGGTATTTTCATTGGTAAAGTTATGGAGAAATTATATTATTTTTCATGTTGACCAAGTTGGCCTCACTTGGTCAAGTCGACCCCACTCATTGAATGGGTTTGACCCTATGGTCAAAGCCGTCTTCCTAACTCACATATAAATAGAAGTTCGATTAACCTCATTTTGCATCTCATCCATCACAACAATTCGATCCGAAATAAAGAGATTCATCCACACTTGCGAAGGAGAAAAGAAGAATAATAGTTTTGCGTTGACCAACTCTCTTATCTTCTATTTGACCAATGTTGACTTGGGATTATTTGCTTATGTTTGACTGAGATTTGACTGGTTTTGGAGGCCAAGTTTTTCAGTGGATCGTTGACTCTGCTTGACCAAAAGTTTAGCTCTTGATTCTGGCTCGTTGACCGAGGGTTAACCACAGGTCAACTTATGTGCTTTGACCAAAATCTGACCGTGGTTCATTGATTGTAATTTGACCAAATTTCGGCCCCTTCTGTTCAACTACCTTAGGTCGAAATTCGACCCCTCTGTTGCAGACTTTGACTTGGACCATCGTTAACTATTTTCTCTCCTTTGACTGGTTTGACTTTGGAAATATTGAGGTTTGAGATTGGAATTTTGTTTGGAATATTTTGATGTACATTATGATGAAATGAACTCTCTCTCATAAGGAAAGATGTTGGGTTTTCCCTGGTCGCTGACCTAAATTTTGGTGTCTCTTGTCTTATTTTTTACTGTGACCTCAATTGCTCTACTAAAGAATTTAATGGCTGAAATTTTTCATGTATAACTGCTTAACGATTGAATGCTCTAAAGAAGTCTAATTGTATCATTGGAAGTAGTTATTAGTTTTAAAAATTGTACTAGTCTTGATTACACTAGAAAATCAACATGGTATCAAAGCTTTGGTGAAGGGAAAGAGCATTGGAATCACCTTGAAGAGCATTGAGAGCACTTTGAAGAGCATTGGGATTCTACATCTTTTGATTGGTCATCTTCATCATGAATTCCTTCATGACGATAGAGAACAAGCTTGAAGGAGCTACAAATTATAGGGCATGGAAGACTAGAATTGCCCTAGTGCTTGCAAGGAATAAAGTCTTGGGTATTGTTTTGGGAAAAGTTATTGAACCAACTGATCAAGTAGGAAGGACAAGTTTCATGACAATGACATCTTGGCCATGAGCAAATTGTGGAATCTGTTAGGGATCATTTGATTCCTTATATTGTTGATCTCAAGTATTCTAAGGAAATATATGATGTCCTCATTAGGATTGTACACCATTAACAACATTAATTAATCTATAGATCTAAGGGGTCAGCGTCGTGATGTCAATATGACAAAGAATGATATTGTGGCATCATACTTCGTAAGAATATCTCAAATAAAACATCAACTCAAAACTATTGATGAAGAATGATACTATGGCATCATACTTCATAATAGGTGGTTTGTCTGACTCTTGGGACTTTTTTGCAGCAAGCATTAGTGGCTAAGAAAATGCTCCTTCCTTTGATAAGCTATGGGCTGCTTGCACTCAAGAAGAATCTAGGCTCATGTCCAAAGGCAAGATTTCAAATCCAAGTGAAGATTGCCACGCTTTTGCAACCCACTCAAAGAATAGCAAAGGTAGAAGATATTTTGGAATATTTCAAAGAAATACAGGTAGAAGACCTAATTCAAGACCTGCTTCACCAAGAAGACCTCCTCCTCCCTCTCAAGAAAGAAGAGACATTACAAATGTTCAATTCTTTTGTTGTCAAGCATATGGTCACTATCAAAACATGTATCCTCAAAGGAATGATCATCAAAGGAATGATGATCGAAAAAGGAATGGGAAGCACCATGTTTATGCAACTGATCTTAATGAACTATCTCATAAGAGGAGACCCAGAAAGAAAGATTCTGATGATGAATATTCATTTTATTATGCTTTTATAGGTTCCATTGTAGGTCACGATGAAATTTGGTTGGTGGATAGTGGTGCCTCTAGGCACATGACTGGAAGTCGTGAGAATCTCTCTTAATTGGTTGAAAAGAAGATAGCTCAAAGGGTTGAGCTTGGAGACAATGGCGAGTACGAAGTCAAAGGCATTGGTTCTTCATCCTTCCAATTAGAATCATGAGGTAATGTCTCTATTAACAATATTTTATATGTTATTGGCTTGAAAAAGAATTTGTTGTCTATTTCATCTCTTGAAGACAAAGGACATAGAATTGCATTTGTTGATGGACAAGTTCTAGTATGGAAGAAGGTCTCCTCCTTTGAATCTGCCGAAGTCATTGATGTACGAATTGGGGGCCTATATCGTCTCCTTAGTCACTCAATTCAAGCCTTGATACACAACACATCTGATTTTCATGAACTATGGCATAGAAGGTATGCTCATGTTCATTATAAAGCTTTGTCTAGAATGAAGGATTTTGTTAAAGGTGTACATGAAATTAAGATTAAACATAATGGGGTTTGCAAGGGATGTGCCCTTGTGAAGAATGTCAAAGGAAGATGTATTAGCAGTGATAGTAGATTCAAAGGAATCTTGGATTTTGTGCATTCAGATGTTTGTGGGCCCATGTTTGATAAATCCTTGGGTGGTCATTTGTACTATGTCACTTTCATTGATGATGACTCTCATAAAACGTGGATTTATTTCTTGAAATCCAAGGCTGTAGTATTTGAAAAGTTTCAAGAATTCAATGCAGAAGTTGAAAATGCTACAGGAAGAAGGATTAAGACTTTGAGATCTGATAATGGGGGAGAGTAAGTATCCAAGGAGCTGTTTGCTTTCTGTAGGGATGCTGGAATTAAGAGGGAGCTGATAGTTCCCTACCATCCTCAACAAAATGGAATTGCTGAAAGGAAGAATAGGACTATTATGGAAGCTGCCAATGCCATGCTTCATGATCAAGAGCTGCCAATGTTTCTATGGGGAGAAGCTTCAAAAACAATTGTTTATGTTCAAAATATATGTCCACATCGAATCTTGGGTTAGAAGACTCCTGAAGAAGTCTTCATAGGTGAGAGACCTAATGTTGAACATTTAAGAATCTTTGGTTGTCCTGTTTATGTTCATGTGCCCAAGGAGAAAAGGACGAAATTGGAACCTTTCGGGAAGAAGGGAATTTTTTTTGACTTAAGTGAAAATTCAAAGGCCTTCAGGGTCTATGACTAGGACAATGTTCTATTGAAACTTGTTGGGATGTTATTTTTGATGAGGATGCTGCTTTTTGGAAGTCCAAGGGATCACACTTGGACTCTGATGATGAGATGTAGGTGGCTCTGAAGAATAAGAATGTGGAATCAAAATCTAAAGAACATGAACCTATGGAACAAAATCCTCTTGATGAGTCCAATGATCCACATGAATTTGTTGACTCACCAAGAGTCACTGTACCTGAGACTAGAAAGAGACCTTCGGCTTGGAAGAACTTTGAAAGAAGTTGAAGGACATGCAATACCTCGTGGGACCTTCAGGGAAAGCAAGAGGCCAAAGAATTATTCAGGTTATGCAACAATGATGTATGAGATCATTGTTGGACCCATCCACTTATGAAGAAACAACTGAACATCAAGTTTGGAAAGATGTTATGATTGAAGAGTACCAGCCTATATTGAAGAATGATGTTTGGGAAATCGTGCTAAGACCTGGAGGGAAATCTGTCGTGTCTTCCAAATGGACCTACAGAATCAAGCATGCAACTGATGGAAGTATTGAGAAGTACAAGGCAAGATTTGTGGCCCGAGGATTCTCCCAGAAAGAGGGAGATGATTTGAAGACATTTGCTCCCGTTGCCAGGTATTCCTCTATTAGTGTTGTTATTGCTCTTGCTTCTATTGCAGGTTGGAAATTGCAACAATTGGATGTCAAGACTGCCTTTCTGAATGGAGTCATTGAAGAGGAAGTTTATAGTGAGCAGCCTCAAGGCTTGGTACTCTCGTATTGATAGCTATTTGATGAGCCTTGGTTTCAAAAAGAGCGATGCTGATCCAAATTTGTACTTCAAAGTTGTTGAAGATGAGCCCTTGATTTTGCTGCTGTATGTAGATGATTTGTTTCTGACAGGGGCTGAAGTTCTCATTGTCCAGTGTAAGAGGGAGCTGACTTTTAAATTTGAGATGAAGGATCTTGGTCTTATTAATTACTATTTGGGATTGGAAATTTGGCAAAAGCCTGATGAAATCTTTGTTGGACAAGGAAAGTACACCATTAATATCCTTCAAAAATTTGGCATGATGGATTGCAAGTCCATGGACACTCCCATGATGACAAATTTGAAGAAGTTGCGAGATTGTGATTCTAATCTTGTTGATCCCTCTATGCGTCGCAAATTAATTGGCTCATTGAACTGTCTGGTGAACATCAAACCTGATATTTGTTATGCTGTGAACACGTTGAGCCAATTCTTGGTTGAGCCTCGACATGTGCATTGGGTTGCAACGAAACATATATTGAGATATCTCCGTGGCACCATTGATTATGGTTTGAGATATGTTTTTTATAGAAAATGGCAGTTGCATGGTTTTACTGATGCTGATTGGGTTGGATGCACTAATGATAGAAAGAGCACCTCTGGTTTCTGTTTTAGCTTAGGCTCTATTATGATTTCATGGTCTAGTAAGAAGCAAACTTTTGTTGCTCTTAGTACAACTGAAGTTGAGTATATAGCTGCATGTTCAACCTGTTGTGAAGTTGTGTGGCTTCATAAGCTGTTTGCTGGTTTGTTTGATAAGGTGCTAGAATCAACCATTGTATATTGTGATAATCAAAGCTGTGTAAAGCTTTCTAAAAACCCAACTTTTCATGACAAGTTTTAGCACATTGAGATAAAGTATTATTACATCTAGAATATTGTCCAAAGAGAAGCTATGAGGCTCGAATATGTATCTATTGATTGTGAAATTTTCAACTTCTATTGCAACTGTTGGAAATTATTCTTCTAATAGTTAATTACTTTAACAATTTATTTGCCCACACAAATAATGAATAATTCTCTACAATTTTCACGAAATTAAATTGTGAGGAAGATAAATTGGAAATTGGGAAATTATTCTACCGCACACACAAAATGAACACTGTTATTGTTGGACAAATGTCCCCAGAAAAACCCAACTTGGGAAAATCGGTGCAACAATTGAGGGTTTTTATTATTATGCAGTAGTGAAATTATCTGAGTACAATCTAGATGCCGAATACTGGCAATTCTACAGAGAAAATACTGGCAAAAATATCTTGAGGGAAATTACCCTCACTTTGAGCAATCCCGATGCTTGATTGCTACTGAAAATCAAGCAGTCCACCTAGCTCTACGTAGCTTCTGCGTCACCCTGGCACAGTCTGCTACACGCTTAGCCTGGAACAATTGAAGATCAAGCCATTTTGCCTGCTACTGACTGGAAAAACGCTTCTCTGGCCCTCTAGAACTTCTCCCTGGCCTCTGGAACTGAAAACATCTTCCTTAGCAAGTCGAACTGCCCAATGAAGCCTCTGTGTTGCCTCTTGGAGAAATTTTGGCCTCTCTGCAAATGCACTCATTAGATCTGGAAATCTTCCTCCAACTTCACTGTCTCTACCCCTCTTTGTCTCTGCTTCCCGACTGAAGCTTGAACTCTTCTAGCACTGCTGGCTTTATGGAAAATCAAACTCTCCAAGGTAATCGAATTCTATGTGGTTCTCACAAGTGTGTATTCTCCATCTACCCATTGACTTCTTATAATATTTTGTTGGACCTCCAACGACCAAAATTAAATCTTAATCAAGGGCCCATATTAATTCCCTGTCGATCCGTGTGAGTTTCTAGGTGATTCACACCTTATCTTCATTAATTATGATTAATTAACCCCTTTTCCTAAGTTTAAACTTAGGAAATATTTAAAAATAGGCTAATAATCTAATTGAGACACTTCTAGGTGGAATTTCCAGAAACGATTTTTGGGTTATGGAGAACTCATGTGTTTTAGCCTCTCCACAAAGTTTCGAGACTAGAACACCTTCGATGCTACAAAAAATAATACTCCCTCTTAGTGAGGAAGGATGTTCTCTTTAGTGCTGCACACTCTACCACAACACCTTGTCTCTGTGCCACCCTCTGTCACGCTGCTGATGTTTGTTCACTGTGATTGCCTACCACTGCCCACGAACCACTGTGCAACTCTGATTCTGCATCTGTGCTACCGCTAGCATTGCTATACTGTTGCCAACTCTGCATATGCATTGCAACTCCCTCTCAATTGTTGCTGCTGCAACTGCAACTACAACAGAGAAGCATCCTAAATACTGAATCAACTGTGTTTAGTATGATGCATCTGTCTCCTGAATCTCTGATTGCTACTAGCTATTGCACTGTCCATCAAGGAATTTGAGCTGCTGTTGACTCTGCCACTGTGCCACTCTGCACTACTTCCAACACTACACTACGCTCCTTTGTACCTGATTGCTACTAGTTTGCTACTATCACTATAGAATTTGACTGTCACTGACACTGATCCATCCTGCCACTGAATACTGTAGGTCCCCGTAGCAAGGTAATGATCCATGAGGAGGACACCTCAAGGATCCTGTCCAAACTTCTGCAATTCTGGACTACAAATCCATGTCGCCCCACCTCACTCCTGGAGGTATGGCTGCCATCATAGCAAAGTCTTCCTCCAACCTGGAGGACAACTTGTCTATCTCGGTTGACGCTGCCGCCTAGTCTTGCTTCTCCTGCTTGTCCTTCTTTTTGAGAGGACACTGCGTATTGTAGTGACTGAGCTCACTACATCTGAAGCACTTGACCTTTGACATGTCCTTCTTCTTCTTATTACCCTCCTGCCCCTGACTGGGACCCTTCGATGCTAAGGCCACATTTTACTCTTCCTTCTCACTCTTCAAGGTCTTGCTACTGCTACAACTGACGGTGCTCTTTACTAGAGCTTGCCTCAACACCTGCTGCTGCAGATTAGACCACATTCTGTCCCATCCAGCCGAAGTGTCTTTGCCCAATATGCCTTTGACAAACACTTGCCAATCCTCTGAGACTGTTCAATGCCAACTGTACAATCTCTGTGGGTTGGGGTGCCTCCCCAACGGTTGCAAGCTGATCTATGACCTCCTGAATTTTGGTGAGGAAGGGATCTACACCTTCACCCTTCTACATCTTGACGCTTCTCAACTTCTCTAGGAGAAACATCTTTCGTTCCTCAGAATAACTCTGATATACTGGGAAAGGCCATCCCACATCTCCTTGGCCGTGTTCTTGCCAGATATATGTCAGACTATATGATCTCAAACTCCATCCAAGATCATCCTCATTCCCTTTGCCATTTATTTTTTGTACTCCTTCAGTTGATCGACATCTTGGGGTATTGCTACGACATTATCTATATAGACTTTCAGGCCATATTCATCCAGAAGGAAGGTCATCCTAGCCTTCCAAATGACGTAGTTAGAGGCTGCCTCCAACCTATCCTGATCTCTAAAGCCCAAGTGTGGCCATCTCTGTAATTGGTCAAAAATCTCCCTCTTTCCCTTTGCTCGACTGTTGGATCTGCTACATGCACTCCCTTCTGGAGTGAGGAAATTTGTTCAGAGCTACTGCCAATCTGCAGACTGGAAAAGTTAGTTCTCTAAAACTCGAGATCCTTTGAGAGAAATTTTCCCTTTGTGTGTGCTAGTTCTCTTCCACCCGGCGCTGATTCTGCATCTTCAAACTGTTGCAAAACCCTCTGCGCCCAATCAAGGAATCTGCTCAGCGAAAATCTGAGCTGCAACTGCTCCCTCTACTTGTTGGAATCACTGAATTTGGCAATCCAATTTTGTTTGTCAATTTACACTGAAAAATAGAACTTCCCCAAGCAATTTGATCTGCGTAGCTTAGGCTTTGCGTAGCCTCCAGAAACTCGTCCTGCTGCTCCCTCTAAATAATGAATTTTTGCCTCTACTTCTAAGCTTCCTTGTTTAATCAATCATGCTCCGATACCATGTGAAAATTTCAACTTCTATTGCAGCAACTGGAAATTGTTCTTCTAATTGTTAATTAATTTAACAATTTATTTGCCCACACAAACAATGAATAATTCTCTACTGCAATTTTCACCAAATTAAATTCTGCAGAAGATAAACTCGAAACTCATAGATTATTTTAGCAGACAAAAAAAATTAACATAGTTATTTTTGGGCAAATATCCTCGGAAAAACCCAACTTGGCAAAACTGGTGCAACAATTGAGGGTTTTTATTATTATGCAACAGTGAATTATCTGAGTACAATCTGGATGCCAATACTGGCAGTCCTGCAGAGAAATACTGGCAAAAATATATTGAGGGAAATTAGCCTCACTCTGAGCAATCCTGACACTCGAATGCTACTAAAAATGAAGCCAACCACCTAGCTCTGTGCAACTTCTACGTCACCCTGATGCAGTCTACTACATGCTCAACCTGGAACAACTAAAGATCAAGCCATCCTGCCTGCTACTGACTGGAAAAACGCTTCTCCGGCCTTCTACCTAGTCTCTGGAACTGAAAACATCTTCCTTCCTTAGCAAATCAAATTGCCCAATGAAGCCTCTGCACTGCATCCTGGAGAAATTTCGGCCTCTTTGCAAATGCACTCACCGAATCTGGAAATCTTCCTCCAGATTCACTATCTCTGCCCCTCTCTGTCTGTGCTTCCCTATTGAAGCTCGAACTCTTTAGCATTGCTGGCTTTCCAGAAAATTGCGCAGAGCTGACTAGCCAGCCTTGGTTACTCAGCTCAGAAACAATGCAAAAGTTTTCCCCTCAGTTGCTGTTTGTTGCATGTGCCGGTAGGTTGCCGGTTCCCTCCAGAACAACACAATTTTTCCTTGCATGCATGGCAATTTTTCTTGAAAAAGGTAAAAAGCAAAAAAGCGAAAAATCATCCCTAGATTTTAGGGATCTATTTTTAGCATTGGGAGTTACATGCAAAGTCGATTTTAGAAACTTCCGGCCAAGTGTCTCTTTTTCCTAGATTTGTGGCATGCGCGTCATAAACCCTAAATATAACAAATCTATTTAATGGATGTCTTGGAGCTCATTCTTCACATTCGATCTTGGAGCTCTAGCATTCCTGAGGCATCTAGGAACCTTCAGCACAGTCGACACAACTTTCATGGGTAAGTTTTGCTTTTCATGTCTTTTGCTGCTTTTTTTGTCGCTTTTGATTTCTTGGATTGTGTGAGTACTGTTTTCCTTGTTTTATTGAGCGACCGCTGGTGTTTCAATGTATTTTAACTTCTAGAAGTGCTGTTTTAAGTTTTGCATTGTATTTCCTTATTGTCGCATGCATAAACTTGTTTCTGCACTGACAATCGTTGTTGCGACGACTCTATTCATGAGCTTCGTTGTTTTCCTGTTTCACTGATTTCTGCACCTGCTTGGAATACATGCATGTTTATTCACTCAGATTTGCACCAACTTTGCACACTGATGTAGTCCCTCGCGTTTTCAGGTTGCCCTCGGGCAGATCTGGGCTGCCTTGGCCCAGATCTTGCTTCTCCTAGCATGCATTGCGTATTCCCGGAAGTCAAGGCTCTGCCTTGCCTCCAGGAATTTCAGAGGTTGTCCACACTGGCTCCCAACTGTGTCTGCTCAATCCTGGGAGGCAGTGTCCCAATCCTGCCCACTAGAACTACGCAATGCATAGTTCCAGCCAGCAACCCAGCTTGATTGAATTGTGCATTGTGCAGTTTTAGTCCACGTGTGCAGTTCCAGTCAGCAACAGGCCTCACTGGCAGCTGAGACTGCGCAATGCGCAGTTCTAGCTGACAGTCTCCCAGACTCTCAGAGTCAATGATGCGCAATCTTGCCCAGCAGTCACCCAGTTTGCGGCATGATTGATTCGCGAGTTACTTTATGTTTTCAGCTGACAATTGCTTGCCATGAGTGTCTTCTCTGTCTCTAGGTACAACAGGTGTTGAGCAACTTCTTAGCAGTTCAGGTAACATGGCCTCCAAGAGAGTTGGATCAAAGGACAGATTTGAAAGCATTACTAGAGATGTGGTTGAACAGTTGTCTATGAGCTTTCCTGTTTATACAAAACACACCTGTTCATTGAGAAAGACATCAAGATCACATGGCAAGACATCAACACTATATTTGCAGGTATCTTTGAGGAGAATTTGGAGGATCGACAGGTCTATGTCAACATTCATAAGTCAGGATTGTACAGGGTTGCCTGCATGTATCCCACCTTCCCATGCGTAGATGTGATCCACTGGATTGTCTCACACAATGATCATGAGACAATGATACTGAGCAGTGTCAATGGAATAGAGCTTGCTACCT
>APFE030363641.1:0-60139 GCA_000404065.3 Pinus taeda | reverse complement strand
ATTGCTGGCCATTTTGGTGTAAGCAAAATAGTTGCACATCTACAGAGGTATTGCTATTGGCCTCGCATGGTAGATTCAGTTTCAAGGTTCATAAGAGGTTGTTCATTATGTGCTACCAACAAGCCTAGTAATAGGAAGCTTGGCTTGTATACTCCTTTGCCGGTACCTTCTAGACCATGGGAGAGCATCTCTATGGATTTTGTAGGAGGTTTGCCAAAATCTAGAAAGTAGCATGATTATTTATATGTAGTAGTTGATCGTTTAAGCAAAATGTGTATACTTATGCCTTGTAAGAAAACTATAACTGCTGAACAAACTGCTGAATTATTTTTTCATCATGTATGGATTCACTTTGGTTTTCCTACTTCCATTATTAGTGACAGAGATTCCAGATTTGTGGGGAATTTTTGTTCCAACCTATGGGAGATGATGGACACAAAGTTGAAGAAAAGTACTGCTTTCCATCCGCAAACAGATGGACAAACCGAAGTTGTGAACAAAACCATTGTGCACCTCTTGAGAGGATATTGCAGAAAGCATCCCAAGCTTTGGGATGAACATTTGCACTACATAAAGCATGCTTACAACCGTGCCAAGCACTCTTCCACAAACACGTCACCGTTTGAAGCTTGTTTTGGTTACTTGCGAAAATCACCTCTTGATTTCATTCTTGAGAAAGATTTCGCCATTGAGGGACATAGTGATGTTGACAAAGCTCATTCATTCATTGAAAGAATTCAGCAAATACATCAGCAAATTCAAGAACAACTTGAGAAAAGTCAAGGCAAGTACAAGGAAAGACACAACAAGCATAGAGTCGATCACAAGTTTCAAGAAGGGGATGAGGTATGGCTGTACATTGGTAACGAAAAGATGCAAGGAGAAGGTAAAAAACTGAAGCCTATTCGTTATGGTCCATTCAAAATCCTCATGAAGGTTGGAAATAATGCTTTTCAATTAGAGTTGCCTTCCTACATGCAAATGTATTCTGTTGTTAATGTGGAGAACTTACGTTTGTATGAACCTCCTTTGATCGCTAATCATGAAAGCGTTTCTCAACTGCCATCTATAGAATATTTCTCACCAGAATATTTAGATGAGCTGAAAGAAGATACAACCCTTGACAGAAGGACACACACTTCAAGGAGGGGCAATGTAGATTATGTTCGGGTTGGTCTCAAAGGCAACAAACTGAACAAGGCAAAGTGGATGGAGGTGGATAGAGTGAGGGCGTTGTACCCTCACCTCTTTAACAGGTAGTTGAAGGCTTTTTGGGTCCAAAAGCTTCCCAATGGGGAGGCGTGATCAGGGGCTCATGTCCCAAGTGTCGAAAAATGCTCAAAAATAAAAGTGCTCAAAATTGGCTCAAACCTAAACGACCGCATAAAGCTTGTCCTCCTGATTCCGGTGCCGCAAATGGTTCGAAAAATGGTCGCCGTATGTGAAAGTTATGGAAAAAATAAAATTGCCCAATGACCCTTAATTTTTGAATTTAAAAAAAAAATTAAAAAAAGAATATTCCGTAGAATATTTTGTAGAATATTCTTGAGAATATTCCTTCTGAACAGCCAATCAGAAGTTGCCACGTGGTAGACCCGGAGGCTGCCACGTGGCCCAGGGTGACATCAATAAGGCACATACGTTTTAAAAAATTATGGTTGGGTCATTCGTGGTTTGAACCCACGACCTTTATCCAACAAGACCAATGTTTTACCTTTAGACCATGGGCGCGGACTTGTCAAAAGGGCGGAGCAAAACCTTTAAATATTTTAAATTATGCACGGCAGGAATATTTGGGGGGCCAGCCCCTCCGTTACCATATGACCACGCCCCGTGAACCAGGGGCCAACACATAACCGAGCACGAAATTCGATGACCCCATCCACGTGGTCACATGCAGAAGTTAAGGTCAATTTAACTGCAGTTTAGTTGGCGGAATTTTTGGCAGAGTGCCAAATTTGGTGGTCCCGCCATAATTGGCGGAGCTCCACTAAAGTTAGCTCGAGTCCTTTTAGGGGAAACTGGTAGTTTTCATTAAATGGCCATAACTTTGGCTAGGAAAGGCGGTTTTGGACGTTTTTTTTTTTTTTTTTTTGGGTATTTTGAACGTTCTGAAGCCATTAGCACAGGTCGTTTTTGGCCATCAGAGGTCATTTGCACAGGTTTTGGAGCCGTGAAATTTCTAGGAGCCACTAGGGCCCAGTATTGAGAGAACTATTTCAGGTTGCAGGTATCCATTGGAGGTGAACCAGCAGTCAATCCTGAAGGATTCATGTGTTATGAATCCAATTTTACAATCTATTTCACCTGTAGAAACTTCTATTCAGCTGTAATTTCATTTTGAGCATTTAATTAAAACGAGGACTGACCCATTTGGGAGCCTTGGACCCAGCAAACGTAGCCCAGGAGGGGTGAACTGCTTCATCAACTTCTTTTGCATCTGTGGTTGATTTATTTTGCAGAAACAAATTCATTTTGATGTGTTAAACAATAAAAGGAAATAATTCTGATATGCTTGAATGGTTCATGAACAGCTAAAAATTTCATTTGTTTCTTTACTGCAAGACATGGGAATCTTTTAAACATGTTTACTACTGAATTGAATACCTTGCAAACCTTTTTCAAGTAGTTTCAAATTCAGATCACCAAGCATTACACATAATATTTCCAATTTACTTTTTTTTTTTCTAGTTAAATGATTTTTTTTTTCTAAATGCTTAGTATCTTTCTTCTTGAATATGGACACAGGGATGTTCTTTTTATGTAATTCTAGGTGGAGCATGTGATTTTTGGATTTGTTGTGGAAACAAACCAGTTTTATTCTTCCATTTGGCCATTGTAAAAGTGGCAACAATGATGCATTGAAGGGTTTAGTTAATTCCATGTCTAAAGATGAGAAGAAGCAGCGTGTTTGCATTCCACGCATGCAATGTGTATTCAATTCAAAAATGTGATCTCCATCATGGAAAAGAAACCATTGCTTAATGACTTTAAGTAAAAAAATTTGGCGAGGTAAAAAGGCTTCCATATCTCAAGGCTTTTCATTATTGTTTATTATCTATGCCCTCGAGATGAAATTAAATTTGCAGGATGCCTCATTTTGTCTAATAACTCAACACATTTTTGTGTGCTGACTGTTGGAGGAAAATAATCACTGAAATAATATGTGTTTTAGAAGAGGAGTTTAACAAATGACAACCAATAAAATGTATAGCTGCACAGCTTTGTTGAATTTGACAAAGAGAGGTTGAGATTGAGATCTTGATTTGCTAGATAAAGCGAATTAATCTACACCATAAGAAAATTTCTTCCACATGCATGCAAAATAATTCAATCCATGCTTCTTTAGTATAGAGAGTTCCCTTGTTCTTCCTTCATGGATGTGATACTGCAATGCAGATATTGCTAGACAACTCTCCTCTTCATTCTTGCAATTTTTAAGATAAATGGAAGTTTTGTAAATTAGACATAGAGAGGTCAAGATGTGGATCAGTAAGCTAGATAGTGAATTGATCTAGCTAGATAGTGAATTGATCTACTCCATGAGCAATACATTCTTGCACAAGCATTTAAAAGAATTGAAGCTATGCATATTTGGTCTATCCAGAGATGAACCATTCCCCATGCCCATTTTAGCCATTTCCCATTCCTCATCCGGAATATAAACAGAATCTCCATGCACATCTTCAGGTTCTACAGCTTGATTCATGTTAAATATTGTCTTTGCTTCCTTAGATGCCTTCAATTTAGGGGTCAAAATTGAATTTACACCCCAATCACTGGAGTTGACTGGATTAGCAGACTCACAGCACTGAGTTTTTTTTGCAATAAGGATTGTGGTAAAAGGGTCGTTCATTGTTCGGAGATTCAGATGTGCCATTAGAACCCTGTTCTTGGGCCCAAGAATTACACATACTATTTCTAAAATAGAAACACAGAGCATCAATGTTTTGGCATTTAGGTTGGTCAATTTATTTTTGAAGATGAAGAGAAACATTTTCTGAAATCATCTAGAACCCCTCCTTCTGCAAACATTCAGATGTGCCATTGGAACTTTGTTCTTGGGTCCAAGCATTACGCATAATATTGTCAAAATAGAAACACATAGCATAAATGTTTTGGCATTTATGTTGGTCAATTTATTTTTGAATATGAGGAGCACCATTTTTCAAAATCATCTAGAACCCCTCGTGTAAATCTGCTAGGAATGGGTAAACCATTTATATTATAATATTATAAATTGCCTTGACACTCGTCTAATTTTGTGCATCTTTTGCTTTTATGAGGTCCTTTTATAAGTGGTAATAATAATATACATGTTTGGATGCAGGATTCATTAGTGACGAATCCAAACATTGCCTTTGTAAGTTTTCAAACTTCCATTTATATTCTTATATTGCTTATGCATTTGTATTTTGGTTAAATAAGGATTTATAGGTCCAGATGCATCTCAAGTTAATGTTTAGCATCTCAAGTTAATGTTTAGTCAATCCTTTCCCAACGCTTTCTGAAATTAAGCAGAATCTCACGATGGATTCTTTTATCTTTAGGAAGATGTTTTATATTCAATTACTGCTAACATGGACTACGAGGACATTCCTGATTTCAGTGTGATGGAGAATGTTATAGGTGTCAGTGCAGGTAGGCGTTTTGTTATTGTCTACTTGCTTTCTTTCTAAGAAATCTTAAGAGTTCTATGATATCTAATTTATAGTTGAGAAAATCAGCATTATCTAAATCGATGCCAGATTTATGAGTTATTTCTTTATTGCATGTAAAAAGAGATATTTTTGAACATATAGAGATAAGCGTCAACATCTGATATCTTCTTGGCTATTACAATTTTACTTTTTTTCTATTGAAATGATTTTTTGTTTTTCTAAATGCTTAGTAACTTTCTTCTTAAATATGGACATGGGGATGTTCTTTTTCCGTAATTCTGAGTGGAGCATGCGATTTTTGGATTTGTGGTGGAATCAAACTAGTTTTATTCTTCCATTTAGCCATTGTAAAAGTGGCGATAATGATGCAATGAAGGGTTTAGTTAAGTCCATGCCTAAAGATGAGAAGAAGAAACATGTTCGCATTCCATGCATGCAATATTTATTCAATTCAAACATGTGGTCTCCATCGTGGAAAAGTAGCCACCGCTTAATGACTTTAAGTAAAACTGTTTGGTGAGGAATTTTTTTTTTTCCATATTTCAAGGCTTTTCAATATTGTTTATTATCTATGCCCTCAAGATGAAATTAAATTTACAGGATACCTCATTTTGTCTAATAATTCAACACATTTTTGTGTGTTGACTTGGAGGAAAAGAATCCCTGAAATAATAAGGGTTTTGGAAGAGGAGTTTAACATATGACAACCAATAAAATGTATAGCTGCACAACTTTTCTAAAATTGACAAAGAGAGGTTGAGATTGAGATCTTGATTTGCTAGATAAAGTGAATTAATTTACACCATAAGCAATATTTTCTTCGACATGCATGCAAAAGAATTGAATATATTATTTTTTGGTATAGAGAGTTCCCTTGTTCTTCTTTCTTGGATGTGATACTGCAATGCAGATATTTCTAGACAAACCTGCTCTTCATTCTTGTAATTTTTTAGATAAACAGAAGTTTTGCAAATTAGACATAGAGAGGTCGAGATGTCGATTGGTAAACTAGATAGTGAATTGATCTACTCCATGAGAAATAAATTCTTGCACAAGCATTTAAAAGAATTGAAGCTTTGCATATTTGGTCTATCCAGAGAGTTGCCTTTGTAATTTGTCCTTTGTCGAGTTACTAATAGTGCAAAGATTGCTAGGACATTCTTGGTATTTCTTTGAGGTCTCTTTACTTGAAGAATAGATCTAAGATTGCTAGATAACTTGGACTAAATCATATACACTTCTATTATATGATTGAATGAGCTATTTAGCAAACCTCGATCTACCTCAAGCCAAGAGACCTTAAAGATTTATCAAGAATGTGCTAGCAATCTTTTCACTGATAGTAACTTGTCAAAAGCAACTCTCCAGGTAGACCAAAAAAGCATAGCTTCACTTCTTTTACTTACTTGGCCATAAATATTTCTTTTTCATTTCTGTCAATTACAATTTCTTACCTTATTCACAAGACTTTGAGACTTTTCTCATAGACTTAATTCATAGTTTCAGTTCTGTGATATGTTATAAGAAAATATATCTTATTCATTCTCATGACATAAAATCTCTTACCGTGTTCAATCTACGAGAGCATGTAGCATTTTAACGTAACTCCTATAATTAAATATTGTTTTAGTTGATGCAACATGATACAAAGGAATAATGCCAATTATATTCCCTAGAGAATCCTATAAGAATTGCAAAATTTATCGTTGAGTGATGTATCCATAACTGTGAGGGGAAATCTCTTAACCTAGTTATTGCTAGTTTGATGTATTGTTGTCAAAGTTTTGAGAAAATTCCATAAGATAATGAATGATAGAATAGGAATGATAAAAGAATTGCATAAGATAAAATAGTGTATATATTCATGTTCACCAAATCGATATCAATGATGAGATGTGAGGTGCATAAAATAATGCATATGCATGCAAAAAAAAATCTAAGGAGTCTGTTTTCCTAACAATAATTAAAATGATTAATAATGGGTAATAGTAAACATGTAAGTAGAAGTAGGTTGACAATTAGATTGGGAGACTAAGGAAATGGTTGCATAAAATCTTGAGGAATTAAGGATATGGAAATAAGGTGTTGATGAGAGAATGACACAAGTGACACCGATTCTTGTTGATATTCATGTTGGGAGTGCATTAATCAAACATTGATACCAATTAGTAGTACTCTCGAGATAAATGTTCTAGAAATTTATGAATTATGGAAAAATTGTAAGAACATTTAAAGTATTGTTAGATGTTTGAATAAGTGCATGATATGATTATGTGCTTATGAAATTACATGAAAGAATGATCAAGTTTAAGATAATTGTACTAACACAATATGTCTTGAGATAATAGATATGTGTAAGAGTGCAAGGGGAAAACACCCCATAGTTGTTGCAAGAAAAAAAAGCATATAACCTTTAGATACTTGAATCAACTAATGTAGGAAGAGATGGTGTTATTGTGTTTTCTCCTCGACAGTGTACGAAAAGGAAACACTTTAGACTGTGGATGACAATCAGTCCTAACAATATAAATGGATGCTAAACATTATAGATCTGCAGCAAATGATAGAAAGAAAACTTTCCAAAGCCCTGATCTATGCCACAATCATAGTTAAATAGAAAAATGGAATAGTGAAATAAACGCAAATAACTCCAATAATACAATGGAAACCAGATATATAAAGAATATATTTTATTAAACAACACCAGTGAAGGGAAAAAATAATGTTACCATTCCTCCTCTATGGGATGGTTTCTTGGCTATTCTCAAATGTATTCAAATTTTGTAGAGTCTCTCTCCTTTCTAATGTGTAAAACCCAGCAAATAAAATGTTTGAGCTCAATCAGAACTCAAATGAAAAATAAGATGTGCGACAATGATAATAATAAGAGCTAAAACAATGAGTGCAACAATGAAGATAATCAAAAGTGAATAATGAATGGAAAACCATTCTATTTATAACAAATATTAGGTTATCCTCGAATAATGAGCAATAATAAAATATTATTAACCCCATTCTAGAATTAACCACCTAGAATATTTTATTATATTTGGTTTGGAGGGAAAAAGTATTTAAACTTTTATTTAGAAATAATAAATAAATAAATGATTTATTTATCATCTCAAGAAATATGGTTAAGGAATAATAAACAAATAATGATTTATTTAATTATTCATAAGGGATTTAGTCAAACTTGACAAGGAAGATTATAAAATTAGTGATTAATTAATTATTCCTAGAGAAAAAATAAGATAATTAATGATTTATCTATTTATTTCTCATTTCTAGGTCAAATGTGACAAGGAATATTAAGTAAACAATGGTTTAATTAATTATTCCTAGTAAATAATTAAAAAAATAATGATTTACTTAATTATTCTTCATGGTTTTACTTATAAATTGCTTAACAAATGTTGTTTATTAAGTAATTTATCATAATGAAAGAAATTTTACTCTCGTAAAATTAGCCCTACATGGTGTACTTCGACCCATCTAGTAAATTATGGCTAGATGATCAACTTTTTGTGATAACAGATTGCACTCCAAATTACAATTATTAGGAGCAAAACATACGACTGAAGTACGTTGTAAGGACACAATCACTAGACAACAAAGTGAAGTCAAAGAGAGAGAGAGAGAGAGAGAGAGAGAGAGAGAGAGAGAGAGAGACCAATGGAGCTTAAGCGAAAGAGGATAGAGATAGAGGGGGTTAGACTAATGCAAGTCTCCTTTTATGTTGTGGTTTTGGATCTCAGTGAGGTGAGGGAGGCATACCTATACCCTCCGAGATAACTTAGTAAAAAAATAATGATGCACCCAAAAACATGGAACTGAGCAATAAAATGCATTATGAATGGTACATGATATGCTGGCATAACTAAGCCAGAAAATAATACAATGTGTCCCATATACATAATGTGCCTGGAAAAAACATGAGCCATGACTGAATACAATAACATCTTAGTACATGAGATATAATTTCTCTTCCCTCGAACAATGGGTGGGAGGGAGGGTAGAACAATCGAAGAAGCCTTACTAAACAGGGAAGGGCTCTGTAAAACTAAATGGATTATATGAAGGAGACATGGATGTTGTCAATGTTGCAAGCAGCGAGAACTGAACCCATCAAATCTGTGGAAATACATTTGAGGCTATAGTATATTGTGAAGTCATCCGGGCATGTGGGGGGCTACCTGAAGGGCCACCTCCTCATGAGGTCTGAAACATCTCACACACACCTGCAAACCACTTGGTAAAATCTATTGCATCACGGGACCATTAAGTGTATGAATCACGAGTATGAAACAACCAAGTCAAAGTGAAATAACGAGTCCTTTTGCTTGATCTAAGGCACCGAACAAGGGTGGAAGCTGGAACCAAGATACACCATCCTCTAGGTGGTTCTTCTAGAATAGATGTGATGATGTTGACAGAAGAGGGCCCACCATAGGTGAGGAAATGAGGATCCTCAACTAAGGCACGAGGGAAAATAGTAATGTGACTAATAGATTGACATGAGGGACAATGGATAAGATGGGACTAAGGGACAAAAATATGACAGCCCTTGTCACAGCATAAAGTGCATGGTTGACCTGGAAGAAATTGAGTTGACTCAGGAGGGGATGGGGGACAGTATGACTAGAGGTCAAAATAGGTAACACGAGATGAATGCTATAAAAATATGGATAGAATACTGTGACATGATATAATGGGATATGAAACAGACTCCATGGATGCAAGGGTGACTCATCGTAGATGCTCTAAACAAGGGTGACTTGATAACACTGCCACACAGAATAGGCCCAATGGGAACCATAAAGACTTGAGAAAATGATGGTTACTTATGATGAAAACCAACACGTGGGACGACAAGCATTAAGGAGAGGTGGTCCCAAAGGTACAAGCGTCGCATATGAAGGAATTCAATTTTAAGAGGTGACGAAGTGACCCTTCTTGGAAAAATGGCTTCCGCGTGAAGTGTCAACTCATCAAATGAAATGATGAAACCTACCTAAATTCATGATAGAAATAAATACATGCAAATAAATAGGAGATGTTATGGGTAAAAGTTTTTAAGGTAGAGTGCATTATGAGGATTAGGAAGGAGTTGGCCTTTGAAATCCTCTAGGAGATATTCCCCCTTGCCTAAGTCCTTACGAATGATGTAAGGTCCTAGCCATAATGATTCGAACTTCCCATGTCCCAGGGTATCGTGGGCCTAGTCATAGACTAGAACAAGATTACATGTGTGGAAGGCACAAGGGTTGACTTTTCGATCATATTGTGCTTTGGTGTGATTTTTGGTTGCTTCAATGTTTTGCAAAGCAACACGATAGTTTTCATAGGCGCGTTCAAGCATGATAAGTTGTTCTAATGGTTGGGTGTTAGGGAGAAGTTAGATAGCTAGGTGAAGGGAAGGGATCTCACACTCGATTGGTAATACTGCCTCCTCGCCAAAAAAAGGTGGAAAGGAGTGAACGCAGTGGAAGTTTTAACAGAATTTCTATAGGCTCGTAAAGCTAGGAATAACATAACATACAAGTTGGTCTTATGCTTATTCACTACCCATTGAAGCATCATTTTGAGAATCTTATTGACTGCTTCAACATTTCCATTACCTTGGGGGTAATAAGATGATGAATATGGGTGTTGGAAGCCCAACAATGAGGATAACTCATGCCATACCTCATCTTCAAAATGTCGGCCATGGTCAAAGACCAACTGCTTCGGAACCCCAAATCAGGCGATAACATGGTTAAAAAATAAAAGGGCCATGGTAGCCATCGTGTTATTGAACCTTGGCATGGCCTTAACCCATTTGGTAAAATAGTCAACTACCATGATAATATACTTATGGTTATTAACAGATAGTGCTTGATGCTCCACAAAATCAATGACCCATTTGCAAAAAGGATCGACTCTTGCCTTTGGTGAAAATTGTTGGCATTTGGGGTAGTGTTTGACTGCTTCAATACAATCGATGAATACAAAAGGCCATAAGTAGCCAACGAGCATGATTTTCTTGGAAATTTCCATATTGGAGAGGTGACCATCACAAGTACCACTGTGATAGAATTTTAGCACTTGTTCTACTTCTGGATGGGTGAGACAACGACAAAGGATAGAATCAACACTGTAACAATAAAGGTCATCACTAATGAGAAGGTAGCGAGGGTCCTGGTATCGAATTCGTCGTCGATCATCATGGGTGAGATGGGGGGCAAACTTCTGGGTTCACAAATATGTGATAATATCTTCGTACCAAGGATTGTCCAAAGTGATGATGAACAAGTGTTCATGTGGGAGCTCGTCATTAACCGGTGGATCACGTGCACCAGTGGGTAGTTCATAAATGAATTCAGCGAGGACCAAACCTTTTTTACTCTTAGGTGTAACAAAATCAAGATCAAATTCTTGGAGGATGACGATCCAACGTGCATACTTCCCATTGATGATCCATCAAATCAATAGGAAGGTCTAGGGTTGGATTTTGTTACGACCCTAGTGGTATGCATAAGGATATACTGATGGAGCTTTTCGGAAGGAGAACACCACAATCAACGCCAACTTCTCTTCACGAGAGTAGTTCACAGGGGGACCTACGAGGTTCTTACTGACATAGTATATAACATGCTTATTCTGATCATCATCTTCCTAAATAAGGACCCTAATGATCGAAAGGGTGGAAGTTGAGATATACAAGATGAAATCCTTGGTGAAGTCAAGGGGACTGATCAAGGGAGTGAAAGTGAGAACATGTTTTAGGGCATCAAAATATTTTTGAGCGTGATTATCCCAAATAAATGGAATGATCCTTGAAGCCTTTGTAACTGGCATAGGGTACGAGGAGGTGGTAGCACAAGAATGGCTTGAACTTTTAGGAGATCAAGAGTGATACCATCCTTCGACACAATGAAGCCTAACAAATGGTCGACAGGAACACAAAAGACACATTTCAACGGATTAAGGCAGATGTTACTAGTCCCCCTCTGTGAGATGGGTTCCTGGCTATCCTCAAATGTCTTCAACTTTTGTAGAGTCTCTCTCCTCTATAATGTGTAAAACCCAACAAATAAAATGTTTGAGCTCAATGAGAACTCAAATGAAAAATAAGATGGTGTGTGACAATGATAATAATAAGAGCTACAACGAGTGAAACAATGAAAATGATCAAAAGTGAATAATGAAAGGAAAAACCTACTATTTATAACAAAATACTAGGTTATCATCGAATAATGAGAAATAATAAAATATTCTTAACCTCATTCTAGAATTAAACACTCGGAATATTTTATTATATTTGGTTTGGAGGGAAAACGTATTTAAACTTTTATTTAGAAATAATAAATAAATAAATGATTTATTTATCATCTCAAGAAATATGGTTAAGGAATAATAAACAAATAATTAGTCAAACTTTACAAGGAATAATAATTAGTTAATGATTAATTAATTATTCCTAGAGAAAAAATAAGATAATTAATGATTTATCTATTTATTTCTCATAACTTGGTCAAATGTGACAAGGAATATTATTAAACAATGGTTTAATTAATTATTCCTAAAAGATAACTAAATAAATAGTGATTTGCTTAATTATTCTTCATGGGTTTAATTATAAATTGCTTAACAAATGTGGTTTATTAAGTAATTTCTCATAGTGAAAGCAATTTTACTCTCGTAAAATTGGCCCTACATGGTGTACAAAAGAACCTACTGCTATTAACTACCATATTTGATGTGTTTCAATTAATGTGTTGACCCTTGTTGGGTGTAGGAATGAAAATTTATAGCATCAATATAGCATAAATGAAGACATGTTATCTGGTGTGAATTCATTGAATAAGTTCCCTATCACTTGAGAATATTCATTGGGTAAGTGTACACAAGAACCTACTGCTATTAGCTACAATATTTGATGTGTTTCAATTAATGTGTTGACCCTTGTTGGGTGTAGGAATGAAAATTTACAGCATCAATATAGCATAAATGAAGACATGTTGCAACTGAATGTGAATGTTAGATATGAGTGAACTTTACTCCAAAATCGATTCTTTTATCAAATTAAGTGCAATGGAACCACTTCAACCCTCAAAATTCCTCCATGGATATAGAAAATAAATGTCGGAATAATTTCCTTCACTTCGTAAGAGGGGTAGAAGTAGAAGAAACATTGAGGATGATTTTTAATTCAAGGGGAGAAGATGTGATACCCCTGGTACAATTTCTTTTGCAAATTTTATTATTTCATATATACTTATCAATACTGAAGTAGAGATGTTGTTTATGGGGGAAAGAAATAGTTAACTGAATTATGTGAATAAATATTTCTTTTATCGTAGAAATAATATGGGAAACAACAATGAGTAATTTGGGCTTCCTTGCTATCCAAGTATTTGTTAAGTGGTTACTTCCAAATTGTGGATGGTAAAGAGGAAAGTGACATAGGTCACTTTTCTAACCTTCCCTAATTCTCTGAAAACTCCCTCGATAAATATTACTACCAAGAAACAAAATAATCGAAGAGAAAAGTATGCTAGATGAAAAGATAAGCATAGATGGAGAGAAATGTTATGCTAGGTGAAAACATAAGAATCGACATAACTGGAGAGAAATATTATGTTGGATAAACATAGTTGGAGAGAAAGACATGCTTATGAAGAAAATATGAAAGACTTCCCTAACTTGAAAAAACCTAGGTAAAGCAAAAATGTGGGTGAACCTTAAAAGTAGGATGCTGATAGAAAATATGTTGGGAAGGAAAATACTAAATACCACAAACTGAAAATATTTTGGACATTGTTCGAAGAATAAAGTGGAGGATTATGAAGTTTGATCCTTGGGGGATTTGATAGGAGTGTAACTCATTGGTTTGGAGAAATGTGCCTTTTTCCCATATTATATCTATGGGAGTAAATACCAAACAGATAAATACATGTTTTTATATTGAAATGATTATTCCTTGCTCATTAGGAAATGGCTACTCCAAATATTGGTTATAAATTTGTATAGTTTGTGTTAATCATATAAAAAAATGGCTATATTTTTAATAAGAATGGTATGTGGAGGATTTTTTTTTAGAGAGAAAATTCCTCTATGAGGAGTATATATGTATATATATACTAATCTATGAGTTTATGTTACCATTCTAGAAGGTAAATAAAATATTGTCATATTAACTAAAAGTTTTGAAGATATTATTATTAGTTGTGATGTTGTGGGAGCTTTACAAGAGATTTTGACTAGCAGTTTTTCAAGCAAGCTAAGCAAGAGGTAGGTCATAGAATGCATATATATAATTAAAAGTGTATGGGTAAATGTTATGTATGTTGTTAAGTATGGTAGGAACATAATGATGTTTCAAATGGTCTTACCACCATATTTATTATTTATTTTATGAGAAGATATTCATTGTTAGGAAACAATTAGAGTAACTATACTGTGAAGATCTAGTATTCTACAATAATATTATGTTTGATTAAACAAGAAGTCCCAAGTTCAGCCTTGAAAGAAAAACTATTAAGTCAAAAGGAAATTATTTATACTTTTGAATTTGAGTCTATGGTGAGAAAACATTTATGAATTTTGAAGTAATAAATTCCTAATTTGTGACTTCATATGTACAAAATAACTGAGGTATAGAGCATATACCCAAAATATGGCATGAGTCATAACCTAGTTATATGATGTACTACGAGTAAATATAAGAAGAGAGTATGGAAATATTTCATCATCCATTAAAATTGGATCATAATAATATACATCAGACATTATACATATATATATAATCATAGAGCAAGTAATATTAAACATTTTTATTATGTTGATAGATGTTTTATTATGGAATAAGGTTTTTAAAATTTGTATTTTGAAATAAACAAATCAAGCAGACTGGTAAGATTTAGTATGGAAGCATTATTCTTCATCTTCTTTACACATAAAAGATCATATTAAACTCTAACAACAATTTATCTATTCATCTATAATTAATGCTATGCATACCATATTAAAATACTAAATTGAAAAAAATTGTAAAACATGTCAACTAAAAAGATTAAACCCTTCATATGATGTATATATAATCATTGGTTTAAAAAATTATATTTTTTTTACCTTAATTTACCCAATATATATGGAAATGAAACCTTCAAAAATAAAAACTTTATTATTTATAATAAAATAAAGTTTTTATTTTCATAATAAGTTGGCATATTCTGAAAACTCTTTCTCTAAATTATATCCGATTGATCGTTCTACACCATCTCTAATACCACTAAAGCACTAGGAAAGATTCAATGGAGACAATATTAGCACTGAGTTATTAGATGCTGCAGTGTTCCTTCGTATTGAAGTAGTGAAAAAATTATATGTGGGAGTGCATTCCCTTTTGGTCAGCTTCAAATAATAGCGGCCTTGAATCCCTGAGGCTTCTTTTTGGGTGTATGTTTTCTTACCATTTTCTGCAACCTTTCTCTGTTCACTTCCTTTTTGCTTACTTTGGCACGAGCTCTGACCTGGTCGGCATCGATCTTTGAGGGAGGAGGGATGACAAAGTCGGCCAGAATTGGTTCAGGTATCTGAGTCATTGCGGATTTACTGGCCTTTCGCGCCTCACTCTCCTCCGCCATTTGCTGCTGTAAGGCTTCCAGGTCAAAGTCATCCGACTCCAATTCGCAGGGTGAACGAGGTTGCGACACTTGTGGTCTTGCGCGTTTGCGATTTTGTTTCTGCGAATTCTCCATATATCTGAAACCAACCTCATCTAGACGAGCAGGCTTCTGAAAAAGGGGGCGGCTCCATTTGTCCACCATAGCCCTAGCAACTCTTTTATTTGCGGCAGTTTCTTCATCTGATTTGGATAAGAACATCACCACTCTCCCGAGACCACTGTTTTTGAGCTGTTGTCGCCTTTCATCATCCCCGGTGTCGATAGACAGATTTGTGAGGATGTCCAGAAGAGCCGTGCGGAGTGTGGCGTTTGGCAGCGATTGGTCGGGGAGGGGCTCCAGCCAATTCTTTAACACCGACAGTATTCCTCGGTCCAAGAATTCCTCATGCAAAGGACGCTTCGCCATGACCTGAGTGAGCGCGGGAAGTAGCCTGAGCTTGTTGATGGCCGGCATGGATTGCCTATTCAGCTCCGCGTCTTCCTCTGCTGCGACTTCCAGTCGGGCAATAAAACGCTCAATCTGTGCAGGGATATCTATATCTGGGACATTCGCGGGTTCATCCTCAGCATTCTCCTTATCTTCCCTTTCTTGCCCAGCAACAGCAGATTTAGAGGGCTTTCTTTTCTTGTTACCCACCTGCTTCGATTTTGAGTTTTGTACCGAGGATTGCTGTTGCTGCACTTCATCATCATGAGAAGAGCTGGAACTCGCTTTCCTGAGTCTCTTTCGAACCGGAGAAGAGGTAAGTTCAGGTTCAGGTTGCGCTTGCCATTCTAATTCTTCGTCTCCAGGTTGCGCTTGCCATTCTGATTCTTCGTCTCCATGTTCATCCTCATCATTCTCCTTATCTTCGCTTTCTTGCCGAGCAGCAGCAGATGATTTAGAAGGCTTTCTTTTCTTGTTACCCACCTGCTTCGATCTCGATTTTTGTGGCGAGGATTGCTGCACTTCATTATCATGAGAAGAGATGGAACTTAATTTCCTGAGTCTCTTTCGAGCAAGAGAAGAGGTACGTTCAGGTTCAGGTTCAGGTTGCGCTTGCCATTCTAATTCTTCGTCTCCATGTTGAGGTTCAGGTTGCGCTAGCCATTCCAATTCTTCGTCTCCATATTCATCTAACATCTGATCTGGATCAAAAATTAATTCACCTTCTTCATCGCGGTATCTATCATCATCGTAGTAACCCATGGGGACCTGTGACCAAAATATTATCACAAACCTTCCGAATACAAATCTCAACAACCAAATGCTAATTAAGAAAGCGCAGGTAAGAGGAAGATGTGTACGAAGATTTGCACGACTATATTCTCCTATTTGATTAGGGAGTCTGGTATGTATACCCATTGCCCATTCACAAAAGTATGCCGACTCACAACCCTAAATTTGTGGTGCATTAATTTGTGTTCACAAATTCAGAAACATGTCACCCCTTAGCCCATTCACAAAAGTTGAGATGCAATATATTTCTACAAATTCTTTAGAAGATGTCTCAGAATTCACGAATATTTTTTAATTTAGTATGTATTAATTAATTTATCTTGTTTTGATATATTCGCTAGAAAGGATATTTTTTAATTCCGCATGTATTAATTAATTTGCTATTTATTCACTAAAAAGATGTTATTATTTGCTGGTTTTTTTTTAATTCCTTATAAAGCAGATTTTTTATCTGCTGGTTTTTTTAATTCCTTATGAAGTAGATTTTTATCTGCTGGATTTTTTTAACGATTTTTACATTTAATGGTATCATATGACTCTGAGACTAAAAGAGAATAAGAGCTAAATCTCATTCAAATCAATTAATTTATATTTCATAAATAAATATTATCTACATTGACATTTAAGTTATTTTCTTCATCATACTTATTTTTGATAAAATAAAATCATATCAAACTCTTATTTTTTTTGTCTGGATTCAATTGTTTAAATTTGAACATTAAAGTGCGTTATATATTTTTTAAATCCAAGTTGTTGGATCCAATTGTTTAGATTTTAACATTGAAGATTGTTACATATTTTTTAAATCCAAGTCATGTATGATATTATTTTAAAGATAGAATAATATCTAAATATTTTCAATAGATTAGATATCTATTTTAAATAAAATCTAAATATTTTAATAAGTAAAATATATTTTTTATTTTATATTGGAGAAAAAATATATTATTCAAATTCTAAAAACATTTTAATAATTTAAAAATTTGTATATAATTTAACATGTGTATATTTAAATTTTTAAAACAACTTAATAATTGTAAATCTATATTTTATGTTTAAAATAATTTAATGATTTCCAAAATTTTATATTTTATATATATTTTTTAATTTAAGGATTTCCAAATTAAATTATATATATATATATATATATATATATATATATATATATATTATATTTAATTAATTTAGGATTCCAAATTATATATATTATATATTTTTAATTAATAATTTCCAAATTTTATTTTATATATATTTTTTAATTTAAGGATTCTCCAATATATATATATATATATTTTTAATTTAATGATTTCCGAATTTTATTTTATCTTTTTTTTCGTTGACATCGCTTTATTTGGAAAGGACTTTAATTCTATATCATCCTTATTTGCTAATATCAAATCAATTTTATTATTTAAGTAATTGTTGTTTTCTCAATTCAAAATGTATCATTATAATATAATCCATTTTAAATTTAATTAATACATTTATATTTCATCATCATTAAAAATAAATATAATATATATTATAATTTTATATTAGAAATTTATAAACTTTATTAGTTATATTATATTGTACTTTCAAAATAAGCTTTTCTAATGATGAAGATGATATGACAAAAATTTTGAGTAGTTCGAAAGCAATTAACATAGTGGAGGCGTGGTTTTTTTTGGTTTCATTTTTTAATGTTTTAGAGTGAATTTAGTATAAAAAGGATGTTGTATTTGGTAGCATGTTTGAGATGTATATTTTTATGTTGATTTTTTTGTTCAAATATGGTTCACGTTGGTTATGTTTATATTACTTTGGTTTGGGATATGAATATCTAAGTCTGGGGAAATACTTTGTTTAATGAATAAAGACGAGGATTGTTGTTTATTATGATTTTTTTTAGTATAAAATTTTATATCGCCTTTAGTAATTTATTGGAGATGTTGATGATGATGTAAGATCAAGTGGATATATAATAAAGATAATTATTTGGATCAATTGGTAAGGGAATTTATTTTTATCCTTGAAATTTTTCACACTGAAGATTCCAAGTTTGTTAGAATAGTTGAGTTCTATTAGATTATTAAGTCTTTTGTGGCCTATGTCTTGTTAGGAAAATTGAATAATAAGATAGAATTCCAATACAAATTAGAGACACTAGGAAAAAAATATTATCTTCTGATTACTCGCCTATTCTTGGTTTGTGAGAAATAATGGTGAGGTCCTTCCAACAGAGTTGTTGGGATCCTCAAAGAACTCCCAAAGCACGCTTTGATATTTTTTCAAAGATGTAGTTGAAGGATGAAATCAAACCTAATTTTAATTTTCTTGATATAATCTCTATTTCTGATATCACATGTTATAGTTTTGCTTGTTTTCTAGACTTCATTCTATGGTGTACAATCATTTTGGGTGCAATTTCTTATATGGCGAGCTCATATAGTTTCAATATTGGAACAAATATTATCAGACTTCCACTTTAAAGATTAGTATGACTTGGTTTTTCTTTGGATAGGTTACATTATTTCTATGAGTGTATGTGGCTTCTTTGCATATAGGGTAGTTTGAGTCCATCTTTCCATATACATACTATAGTCTAGTTTTCTTTAAGTAAACTAGAATTGTAGCCTCTTTAATTATACTATAATTTGTATCTCACATTTCAAAATATGATAGAATATAAAATCTTTAAAAAATATATTTTTAAAATTTATAAACAAATTACAATTGTTAAGTATTTTTTTAACTTTGGGAAGTTTATAAATATAGATTGACACAATATCAACAATATTATGTAACTTTGGTTGCAATAGTAGAATTATAGTTGTAGAAAAGAAATGTTCTCTTAAATAACCTCGTAAACACACAAACACACATTCACACACGCGTAAACGCACCTGCACACACACACATATAGATATAGATGGTGAATTTTAGGGTTATAATGTTTCCTAAAACTAATTGGATCAAAATGAAGTAAACGGGCATGTAATATTTTCCTTAAAGAAATATCTTTAAATTCCATATGATAAATATACGTGTTTAGGTCTTCTAGGGATTCTAAAAGGATAAGACCTGAAGCCATTACAAGGATATACTCATTATCAGCTTAACATGTTACATGCAAGAATCGAACCCTATTGGGAAGGATCACAACATTTCTCCCATCCACTTGAGATATATCCATTTGAAAAGTGGAAATTTAATACATAATAAATAATTTTAAAATATATGTAATAACCATTATCATAGATGTGATTTAAAAAATGTTTTTAAAATAAAGTTTTTTTTGTACTTAGTTTACAAGTATATAATAGTAATATGAAGAATGAGATTCTTCATATCACTTCAAACATGAATGAAAAATAGTCAAGAATCTAAAGATGTTGGAGTATAGAGATAAAGTATTGGTTACACCATGCATGGATAATGAAGGAGGATGATCCCCAAAATAAAGATACTATGAAAATCTATATAATAAGTAAGTTTTAAAAGACATTGTGCATGACATAAAAGTGTATAATAAAGTTGATTTCAGAAAAATAAACCCTTAATCATAACATAGAAAATAAAAAATATACAAAATTTATAAAAATAAGAACATATTACCATGAGCTTTTATATTAATATAAAAATAAGTTAAATGTTTTGGAAATAAATTATATATAAAATATATGATATGATTAAAATAAATATTTCCCCCCGCCTATTATCACTTAGGTTCCCATTTGGTGTAAAACTCTTGAGTAAGATCTCGTGATATCCCGAGGGTGACTTAAAAAAGTCACCCACTACCACTTTAGTAGATTTTCCTATCTCTTTAGCTTAGATTTCTTTATCTAGTTGAGATTACATAACATAAACTAAGTTCAATATGTTATAGATAGAAAGGGAGAACATGAGCTTATGGTATATTTGATATAGGGATTTAAGGGTACTTCAATATTCCAAATTTAAAATCAAAATTAATTACGTCGTAAGGCGTTCCCCTTTGAAATCAACTCCCCTCTTACCTTACCTGTATTACTATAATCCGTCTAATTTGATGTTAGACGATTAAAATGTTTCTGACCATTCGATTAAAGTTCTCGTTATAACTGAAAATATACCTATCGTACCTCCTTGAAACCATATAAATAACTACTTCGTAAATTTTCTGAAACATTGTTCTACGATCCTTTCATTCCGCACTGAACGAGACATCCTTCCAGGCTTGATTCCTTAAGCTCATTCTAGGAAGTAAACACCATATAGACATAGAGCGACCATAGACTATAAATAATAAGTCTATATGTGAGTTTATCTCTGTAGAGGAGATGCCAAAGGGAGGGGACTGAAGCCAAGTCATTTGAGTTAGGTCACACTACAAATGAGAATTACGAGTCCTCAAGCTATTGAATCCCTAACTCAATGGAATCCTGCTACAAGTAACCGATGGCTCTCCCACGGAGGAAACAATTGTTTTTAGTTATTAATGATTTTGGGTTTTTACTGCGAGGAGTTCCGTGACAAAAAATTGGAAATTTGTTGGGAGTTCATTGACAAAAAACTGGAAATTGTTGAGGTTTCTCATTTTATGCAGGATCTTGAATGAAATTTGTTGGGCACTATGCAGGTAAATTTCAAAATGGAGTGGGTAATCTCAAAACGATTGTTTTTAATTTTTAATGATGTGTTTTAATGCTTTTGGGTTTTTATCGCTAGGAGTGATTTTGAGTTTTTACTATGAAGAATTATGTGATAGAAAACTGGAAATTGCTAGGAGTTCCGTGACAAAAAACTAGAAATCGTTGAGGCTTCTCAATTTATGCAAGATCTTGGATGAAATTTGTTGGGCATTGTGCAGGTAATTTTCAAAATGGAATGGGTAGTCTTGAAACAACTGTTTTTAATTTTTAATAATTTTTTGTTAATGATTTTGGGTTTTTACTGCCAGGAGTTCCGTGACAGAAAACTAGAAATTGCTAGGAGTTCCATGATAGAAAATAGGAAATTTATAAGGTTTGTCAGTTTATTTTGATGTATACTTCACTAATTTGTCCTCGAGAGCTGTCAGAAGAAGAGGTTTTCTGGTGGTTCTCAAAATGTATATACATATCTACAACAAGAGGGCACCAATCTTACCTTTAACAATCACACTCCAAAAATAAAAAATCGATGGCCTTGTGAAGTGAACCAAAGAACCACTTAAATCCGGTGAGGACAACTGAACACCATTAGGAACATTCTTGTCACAATCATGTACACCATGTATGGTTAATACTCTCTTACTTGACCTGCCAGTTTGTGGTTCACCAACTGGGACTTCCTTGATTGGTTTCACAACTCAATTCTTAGAGTTAACATTAGGATTTGCATGAAAGTTTCTCAAATTTCCAACCCATGTATCATCCCCTTTTCACATGCTGACAATAACTACATGATGTGAACAATCAAAAGTTACAACTTCCATCTCATTTCGAGTGGGCATGCCGAATTCATTATTATTGGTTACTTCCTCTAACAATGTAGCTTTAGAATGATTTTCATGATAAATTTTAGGCAGACCCATTGTCTTATTATTATCACTTGAATTTGTTGGATCCCTTTGTGATTCAAACTAAGCATGTGAACCATTCCCCATGCCCATTTCAGTCATTGCCCGTTGCTCATCCAAAACAAAAACCTTATGTCCATGCGCATCTTCAGGTTCTATAGCTTGATTCATGTTAAATCTTGTCTTCGCTTCCTTGGATGCCTTCAGTTTAGAGGTCAAACTTGAATTTACACCCCAATAACTGGAGTTGACTGACTTAGCAGACTCACAACACTGAGTTATTTCACAATAATGATTATGGTAAGAGGGATGATCGTTGTTGGGACATTCATATGTGCCATTAGAACCCTATTCTTGGGCCCAAGCATTACGCATAATATTTCCAATTTACTTTTTTTCTAATGAAATTATTTTTTTTTTGCCAAATGCTTAGTATATTTCTTCTTGAATATGGACACAGGGATGTTATTTTTCTATAATTCTAGGTGGAGCATGTGATTTTGGATTTGTTGTGGAAACAGATCAGTTTTATTCTTCCATTTGGCCATTGTAAAATTGGTGACAATGATGCATTGAAGGGTTTAGTTAAGTCCATGTCTAAAGATGAGAAGAAGCAACATGGTTGCATTCCACACATGCAATGTGTATTCAATTCAAACATGTGATCTCCATCATGGAAAAGAAACCACCGCTTAATGAATTTAAGTAAAACTATTTTTCGAGGTAAAAAAGCTTCCATACCTCAAGGCTTTTCAATATTGTTTATTATCTATACCCTCGAGATGAAATCAAATTTGCAGGATGCCTCATTTTGTCTAATAATTCAACACATTTTTGTGTGCTGACTGTTGGAGGAAAATAATCACCGAAGTAATATGTGTTATAGAAGAGGAGTTTAATAGATGACAACCAATAAAATGTATAGCTGCACAACTTTGTTGAATTTGATAAAGAGAGGTTGAGATTGAGATCTTGATTTGCTAGATAAAGTGAATTAATCTACACCATAAGCAATCTTTTCTTCCACATGCATGCAAAATAATTGAATCCATGCTTCTTTAGTATAGAGAGTTCCCTTGTTCTTCCTTCTTGGATGTGATACTGCAATGCAGATATTGCTAGAAAACTCTCTTCTTCATTCATGCAATTTTTAAGATAAATGGAAGTTTTGTAAATTTTGAAAATTAGACGTAGAGAGGTCAAGATGTGGATCGGTAAGCTAGATAGTGAATTGATCTAGCTAAATAGTGAATTGATCTACTTCATGAGCAATACATTCTTGCACAAGAATTTAAAAGAATTGAAGCTATACATATTTGATCTATCCAGAGATGAACTATTCCCCATGCCCATTTCAGCCATTACCTATTCCTCATCCGGAATATAAACAGAATCTCCATGCACATCTTCAGGTTCTGCAACTTGATTCATGTTAAATATTATCTTTGCTTCCTTAGATGCCTTCAGTTTAGGGGTCAAAATTCAATTTACACCCCAATCACTATAGTTGATTGGCTTAGATCCGTCTGATTTGATGTTAGACGATTAAAATGTTTGTGACCATTAGATTAAATTTCTCGTTATAATTGAAACTATACCTATCGTACCTCCTTGAAACCATATAAATAACTACTTTGTAGATTTTCCAAAACACTGTTCTTTAATCCTTTCATTCCACATTGAACCAGATATCCTTCCAGGCTTGATCCCTTAAGCGCATTCTAGGAAGTAAGCACCATAAAGACATAGAGCGACCATAGACTATAAATAATGTGTCTATATGCGAGTTGCTCTCTATAGAGGATATGCCAAAGGGAGGGGACCAAAGCCAAGTCATTTGAGTTAGGTCACACTGCAAATGAGAATTACGAGTAACAAGTTGTTGCACCCCTAACTCAATGGAATCCTGCTGCAAGTAACCGATGGCTCTTCCATAGAGGAAACAAATATTTTTAGTTTTCAATTATTTGTTTTTAATGATTTTGGGTTTTTAATGTGAAGAGTTTCGTGACAAAAAACTGGAAATTTCTTGGAGTTCCTTGAAAGAAAACTGGAATACAAATCTCAACAACCAAATGCTAATTAAGAAAGCACAGGTAAGAGGAAGACGTGTACGAAGATTTGCACGACTATATCTCCTATTTGATTAGGGAGTCTGGTATGTATACCCATTGCCCATTCACAAAAGTATGCCGACTCACAACCCTAAATTTGTGGTGCATTAATTTGTGTTCACAAATTCTTACTTCACATATGCAAGACAAATTCTTAATTTAGTATGTATTAATTAATTTATCTTGTTTTGATATATTCACTGGAAAGGATATTTTTTTTTAATTCAGCATGTATTAATTAATTTAGCTATTTATTCACTAAAAAGATGTTATTATCAATATTGTACCAAGCTCTTTATTTACATCTTAAGATAATTTTATTTATATTTTAAGATAATTTAATTCCTTATAAAGTGATAAAGTTTATCAGTTGTGTTTTTTTTTATATAACCTTATAAAGTGACTTTTACACTTAATGTTTCTTCATATCACATGACTTTGAGACCAAAGGAGAATGAGAGCTAAATCACACTCAAATCAATTAATTTATATCTCCTAAATAAATATTATCTACATTGACATTTAAGTTATTTTCCTCATCACACTTATTTTTGATAAAATAAAATCATATCAAACTCTTATTTTTTTTGACTAGATTCAATTGTTTAAATTTGAACATTAAAGTGTGTTATATATTTTTTAAATCCAAGCTGATCCAATTGTTTAGATTTTAACATTGAAGATTGTTACATATTTTTTAAATCCAAATCATGTATGATATTATTTAAAAGATGAAATAAAATCTAAATATTTCAATAAGTAAATATATTTTTATTTATATTTGGAAAAAATATAATTTTCAAATTCTAAAACATTTAATAATTTAAAACTTGTATTTCAAATTTTAAAAATATTTAATAATTTAACTCTGTATTTTAATTTTTAAAAAACTAATAAATTTTAAATCTATATCTTTATGTTTAAAATAATTAATGATTTCCAAATTTTATTTAATATTTTCCATTAAAATTGTTTTATTTGGAAAGGACTTTATTCTATATCATCCTTTTTTGCTATATCAAATAAATTTTATTATGAAATATGTTGTTTCTCAATTCAAAATGTATCATTAAAATATAATCTATTTAGAATTTCAAAATTAAGTATACATTATATTTAATCATATTAAAAATAAATTATAATATATTACAAATTATATTAGAAATTTAAAAAACTTTATTATTATTAATATTGTAGTTATTATTATTATTAGTTAGTTATATTAAAAATTTTGAGTAGTTCGAAAGCAATTAACATAGTGGAGGCGTGGTTTTTTTTGTTTATTTTTTAATGTTTTACAGTGACTTTAGTATAAAAAGGATGTTGTATTTGGTAGCATGTTTGAGATGTATATTTTTATGTTGAATTTTTGTTCAATTATGGTTCACGTTGGTTATGTTTCTATTACTTTGGTTGGGATATGAATGTCTAAGTTTCTTGTTATGGGAAATACTTTGTTTAATGAATAAAGTTAAGGATTGTTGTTTTTATTATGATGTTATTTTTAAGTACAAAATTCCATATAATGTTTAGTAATTTATTGGGGATGTTGATGATGATGTAAGATCAAGTGGATATATAATAAAGATAATTATTTGGATCAATTGGTAAGGGAATTTATTTTTATCTTTGAATTTTTTTACACTCAAGATTCCAAGTTTGTTAGAATAGTTGAGCTCTATTAGATTATTAAATTTTTTGTGGCCTATGTCTTGCTAGGAAAATTGAATAATAAGATAGAATTCCAATAGAAATTGGAGACACTAGGAAAAAAATATTATCTTCTGATTACTCTCCTATTCTTGGCTTGTGAGAAATAATGGTGAGGTCCTTCCAACAGAGTTGTTGGGATCCTCAAAGAACTCCCAAAACACGCTTTGATATTTTTCCAAAGATGTAGCTGAAGGATGCAATCAAACCTAATTTCAATTTTCTTGATATAATCTCTATTTCCGATATCACATGTTATAGTTTTGCTTGTTTTCTAGACTTCATTCTATGGTGTAAAATCATTTTGGGTGCAATTTCTTATATGGCGAGACCATATAGTTTCAATATTGGAACAAATATTATCAGACTTCCACTTCAAAGATTAGTATGACTTGGTTTTTCTTTGGATAGGTTACATTATTTCTATGAGTGTATGTGGCTTCTTTGCATATAGGGTTGTTTTGAGTCTATCTTTCCATATACATACTATAGTCTAGTTTTCTTTAAATAAACTAGAATCGTAGCCTCTTTAATTATACTATAATTTGTATCTCACATTTCAAAATATGATAGAATATAAAATCTTTAAAAAATATATTTTTAAAATTTATAAACAAATTACAATTGTTAAGTATTTTTTTTAACTTTGGGAAGTTTATAAATATAGATTGACACAATATCAACAATATTATGTAACTTTGGTTGCAATAGTAGAATTATAGTTGTAGAAAAGAAATGTTCTCTTAAATAACCTCGTTAACACACAAACACACATTCACACTCGCGTACATGCATGCACACACACACATATAGATATAGATGGTGAATTTTAGGGTTATAATGTTTCCTAAAACTAATTGGATCAAAATGAAGTAAACGGGCATGTAATATTTTCCTTAAAGAATATCTTTAAATTCCATATGATAAATATACGTGTTTAGGTCTTCTAGGGATTCTAAAAGGATAAGACCTGAAGCCATTACAAGGATATACTCGTTATCAGCTTAACATGTTACATGCGAGAATCGAACCCTATTGGGAAGGATCACAACATTTCTCCCATCCACTTGAGCTATATCCATTTGAAAAGTGGAAATTTAATTTATAATAAATAATTTTAAAATATATGTAATAACCATTATCATAGATGTGATTTAAAAAATGTTTTAAAAATTAAGTTTATTTTTTTGTACCTAGTTTACAAGTATATAATAGTAATATGAAGAATGATATTCTTCCTATCACTTCAAACATGAATGAAAAATAGTCAAGAATCTAAAGATGTTGGAGTAGAGAGATAAAGTATTGGTTACACCGTGCATGGATAATGAAGGAGGATGCTCTCCAAAATAAAGATACTATGAAAATCTATGTAATAATTAAGTTTTAAAAGACATTGTGCATGACATAAAAGTGTATAATAAAGTTGATTTCAGAAAATTAAACCCTTAATCATAACATAGAAAATAAAAAATATATAAAAGTTATAAAAATAAGAACATACTACTATGAGCTTTTCTATTAATATAAAAATAAGTTAAATATTTTGGAAAAAATGATATATAAAATATGATATGATCAAAATAAATAGTTCCCCCGCCTATTATCGCTTAGGTTCCCATTTGGTGTAAAATTCTTGAATAAGATCTCGTGATATTTCGAGGGTTACTTAAAAAAGCCACCCACTAGCACTTTAGTAGATTTTCCTATCTCTTTAGCTTAGATGTCTTTATCTAGTTGAGATTACATAACATAAACTAAGTTCAACATGTTATAGATAGAAAGGGAGAACATGAGTTTATGGTATATTTGATATAGGGATTTAAGGGTACTTCAATATTCCAAATTTCAAATCAAAATTAATTACGTCGTAAGGCGTTCCCCTTTGAAATCAACTCCCCTCTTACCTTATCTATATTACTATGATCCATCTAATTTGATGTTAGACGATTAAAATGTTTGTGACCATTAGATTAAAGTTCTCGTTATAACTGAAACTATACCTATCGTACCTCCTTGAAACCATATAAATAACTACTTCGTAGATTTTTTGAAACACTGTTCTACGATCCTTTCATTCCGCACTGAATCAAACATCCTTCCAATCTTGATTCCTTGAGCTCATTCTAAGAAGTAAGCACCATATAGACATAGAGCGACCATAGACTATAAATAATAAGTCTATATGTGAGTTTATCTCTGTAGAGGAGATGCTAAAGGGAGGGGACCGAAGCCAAGTCGTTTGAGTTAGGTCACACTACAAATGAGAATTACGAGTCCTAAAGCTATTGAATCCCTAACTCAATGGAATCCTGCTGCAAGTAATCGATGGCTCTCCCACGGAGAAAACAATGGTTTTTAGTTTTTAATGATTTGTTTTTAATGATTCTAGGTTTTTACTGTGAGGAGTTCCATGACAAAAAACTGGAAATTTGTTGGGAGTTCCTCGACAGAAAACTGGAAATCGTTGAGGTTTCTCATTTTATGCAGGATCTTGAAAGAAATTTGTTGGGCACTGTGCAAGTAAATTTCAAAATGGAGTGGGTAATCTCGAAACGATTGTTTTTTATTTTTAATGATATTTTTTAATGATTTTGATTTTTTACTGCTAGGAGTGATTTTGGGTTTTTACTGTGAAGAGTTCTGTGATAGAAAACTGGAAATTGCTAGGAGTTCCATGACAAAAAACTAGAAATTGCTGAGGCTTCTCAGTTTATGCAGGATCTTAGATGAAATCTGTTGGGCACTGTGCAGGTAATTTTCAAAATGGAATGGGTAGTCTTGAAACGACTGTTTTTAGTTTTTAATAATTTTTTGTTAATAATTTTCGGTTTTTACTGCTAGGAGTTCCGTGACAGAAAACTGGAAATTGCCTAGAGTTCTGTAACAAAAAATAGGAAATTTCTAAGGTTTCTCAATTTATTTTGATGTAGACTTCATTAATTTGTCCTCGAGAGCTGTTAGAAGAAGAGGTTTTCTGGTGGTTCTCAAAACGTATCTACATATCTACAGCAAGAGAGCATCAATCTTACCTTTAACAATTGCACTCCAAAAATCAAAAATCAATGGCCTTGTGAAGTGAACCAAAGAACCACTTAAATTCGGTGAGGACAACAGAACACCATCAGGAACATTCCTATCATAATCATGTACACCATGTCTGGTTAATACTCTCTTCCTTGACCCGACAGTTTGTGGTTCACCAACTGGGACTTCCTTGATTGGTTTCACAACTCAATTTTCAAAGTTAACAGTGGGATTTGCATGAAAGTTTCTCAAATTTCCAACCCATGTATCATCCCCTTTTCACATGCTGACAGTAACTACATGATGTGAACAATCAAAAGTTACAACTTCCATCTCATTTCGAGTGGGCATGCCGAATTCATTATTATTGGTTACTTCCACTAACAATGTATCTTTAGAATGATTTTCATGATAAATTTTAGGCATACCCATTGTCTGATTATTATCACTTGAATTTGTTGGATCCCTTTGTGATTCTAACTAAGAATGCGAACCATTCCCCATGCCCATTGCAGTCATTTCCCGTTCCTCATCCAAAACAAAAACCTTATCTCCATGCGCATCTTTAGGTTCTATAGCTTGATTCATGTTAAATCTTATCTTTGCTTCCTTAGATGCCTTCAGTTTAGAGGTCAAACTTGAATTTACACCCCAATCACTGGAGTTGACTGGCTTAGCAGACTCACAACACTGAGTTATTTCACAATAAGGATTGTGGTAAGAGGGCCGATTGTTGTTGGGACATTGATATGTGCCATTACAACCCTGTTCTTGGGCCCAAGCATTACGCATAATATTTCCAATTTACTTTTTTTTTCTAGTGAAATGATTTTTTTTTACCAAATGCTTAGTATCTTTCTTCTTGAATATGGACATAGGGATGTTCTTTTTCTATAATTCTGGGTGGAGTATGTGATTTTTGGATCTGTTGTGGAAACATACCAGTTTAATTCTTCCATTTGGCCATTGTAAAAGTGGCAACAATGATGCATTGAAGGGTTTAGTTAAGTCCATGTATAAAGATGAGAAGAAGCAACATGTTTGCATTCCACGCATGTAATGTTTATTCAATTCAAACATGTGATCTCCATCATGGAAAAGAAACCACCACTTAATGAATTTAAGTAAAACTGTTTGGCGAGGTAAAAAAATCTTCCATATCTCAAGGCTTTTAAATATTGTTTATTATCTATGCCCTCGAGATGAAATTAAATTTGCAGGATGCCTCATTTTGTCTAATAATTCAACACATTTTTTTTTGCTGACTGTTGGAGGAAAATAATCACTGAAATAATATGTGTTTTAGAAGAGGAGTTTAATAGATGACAACCAATAAAATGTATAGCTGCACAACTTTGTTGAATTTGACAAAGAGAGGTTGAGATTGAGATCTTGCTTTGCTAGATAAAGTGAATTAATATACACCATAAGCAATCTTTTCTTCCACATGCATGCAAAATAATTCAATCCATGCTTCTTTAGTATAGAGAGTTCCCTTGTTCTTCCTTCTTGGATGTGATACTGCAATGCAGATATTGCCCGACAACTCTCCTCTTCATTCTTGCAATTTTTAAGATAAATGGAAGTTTTGTAAATTAGACATAGAGAGGTCAAGATGTGGATCGGTAAGCTAGATAGTGAATTGATCTAGCTAGATAGTGAATTGATCTACTCCATGAGCAATACATTCTTGCACAAGAATTTAAAAGAATTGAAGCTATGCATATTTGGTCTATCCAGAGATGAACCATTCCCCATGCCCATTTCAGCCATTGCCCATTCCTCATCCTGAATATAAACAGAATCTCCATGCACATCTTCAGGTTCTGCAGCTTGATTCATGTTACATATTGTCTTTGCTTCCTTAGATGCCTTCAGTTTAGGGGTGAAAATTGAATTTACACCCCAATCACTGGATTTGACTGGCTTAGATCCGTCTAATTTGATGTTAGACGATTAAAATGTTTGTGACCATTAGATTAAAGTTCTCATTATATCTAAAACTATACCTATTGTACCTCCTTGAAACCATATAAACAACTACTTCATAGATTTTCTAAAACGCTATTCTACGATCCTTTCATTCTGCACAGAACCATATATCCTTCCAGGCTTGATCCCTTAAGCTCATTCTAGGAAGTAAGCACCATAAAGACATAGAGCGACCATAGACTATAAATAATAAGTCTATATGCGAGTTTCTCTCTATAGAGCAGACGCCAAAGGGAGGGGACCGAAGCCAAGTCATTTGAGTTAGGTCACATTGCAAATGAGAATTACGAGCCCTCAAGTTGTTGCATCCCTAACTCAATGGAATCCTGCTGAAAGTAACCGATGGCTCTCCCACGAAGGAAACAATTATTTTTAGTTTTTAATGATTTTGGGTTTTTACTGTGAGGAGTTCCGTGACAAAAAACTGGAAATTGCTCGGAGTTCCTTGACAAAAAACTGGAAATCACTGAGGTTTCTCATTTTATGTAGGATCTTGAATGAAATTTGTTGGGCACTATGAAAGTAAATTTCAAAATGGAGTGGGTAATCTTGAAATGATTGTTTTTATTTTTTAATGATATTTCAAAATGGAATGGGTAATCTCGAAACGATTGTTTTTAATTTTTAATGTTATTTTTTTAATGCTTTTGGGTTTTTACTGCTAGGAGTGATTTTGGGTTTTTACTGTGAAGAGTTATGTGACAGAAAACTGGAAATTTCCAGGAGTCCCATGACAAAAAACTAGAAATTGCTGAGGTTTCTCAGTTTATGCGGGATCTTAGATGAAATCTGTTGGGCACTATGCAAGTAATTCTCAAAATGGAATGGGTAGTCTTGAAATGATTGTCTTTAGGTTTTAATAATTTTTTGTTAATGATTTTGGGTTTCTACTACCAGGAGTTCTGAGATAGAAAACTGGAAATTTCCAGGAGTTCCATGACAAAAAATAGGAAATTGTTGAGGATTCTCAGTTTATTTTGATGTATACTTCATTAATTTGTCCTCGAGAGCTGTCAAAAGAAGAGTTTGTCTAGTGGTTCTCAAAATGTATCTACATATCTATAGCAAGAGGGCACCAATCTTACCTTTAACAATCACACTCCAAAAATCAGAAATCACTAGCCTTGTGATGCAAACCAAAGAACCACTTAAATCTGGTGAGGACAACTGAACACCATCAGACACATTCCTATCAAAATCATGTACACCATGTCTCGTTAATACTCTCTTTCTTGACCCACCAGTTTTTGGTTCACCAACTGGGACTTCCTTGATTGGTTTCATGAAAGTTTCTCAAATTTCCAAACCATGTATCATCCTCTTTTTACATGCTGATAGTAACTACATAATGTGAACAATCAAAAGTTACAACTTCCATCTCATTTCGAGTGGGCATGCCCAATTCATTATTATTGGTTGTTTCCTTTAACAATGTAGCTTTAGAATGATTTTCATGATAAATTTTAGGCAGACCCATTGTCTGATTATTATCACTTGAATTTGTTGGATCCCTTTGTGATTCTAACTGAGCATGTGAACCATTCCCCATGCCCATTTCAGTCATTGCCCGTTCCTCATCCAGAACAAAAACCTTATCTCCATGCACATCTTTAGGTTCTAGCTTCATTCATGTTAAATCTTGTCTTCACTTCCATAGATGACTTCAGTTTAGAGGTCAAACTTGAATTTACACCCCAATCACTGGAGTTCACTGGCTTAGCAGACTCACAACACTGAGTTATTTCACAATAAGGATTGTGCTAAGAGGATCGATCATTGTCAGGACATTCATATGTGCAATTAGAACCCTGTTCTTCGGCCCAAGCATTACGCATAATATTTCCAATTTACTTTTTTTTCCTAGTAAAATGATTTTTTTTGCTAAATGATTAGTATCTTTCTTCTTGAATATGGACACAAGGATGTTCTTTCTCTATAATTCTAGGTGGAGCATGTGATTTTTGGATTTGTTGTGGAAACAGACAAATTTTATTCTTCCATTTGGCCATTGTAAAAGTGGCGACAATGATGCATTGAAGGGTTTAGTTAAGTCCATGTCTAAAGATGAGAAGAAGGAACATGTTTGCATTCCACGCATTCAATGTGTATTCAATTCAAACATGTGATCTCCATCATGGAAAAGAAACCACCACTTAATGACTTTAAGTAAAACTGTCTGGCGAGGTAAAAAAGCTTCCATATCTCAAGGCTTTTCAATATTGCATATTATCTATGCCCTCGAGATGAAATTAAATTTGCAGGATGTGTCATTTTGTCTAATAATTCAACACATTTTTTGTGCTGACTGTTGGAGGAAAATAATCACTAAAATAATATGTATTTTAGAAGATGATTTTAATAGATGACAACCAATAAAATGTATAGTTGCACAGCTTTGTTGAATTTAACAAAGAGAGGTTGAGATTGAGATCTTGATTTGCTAGATAAAGTGAATTAATCTACACCATAAGCAATCTTTTCTTCCACATGCATGCAAAATAATTGAATCCAATAGAGAGTTCCCTTGTTCTTCCTTCTTGGATGTGATACTGCAATGCAAATATTGCTAGACAACTCTCCTCTTCATTCTTGCAATTTTTAAGATAAATGGAAGTTTTGTAAATTATACATAGAGAGGTCAAGATGTGGATCAGTAAGCTAGATAGTGAATTGATCTAGCTAGATAGTGAATTGATCTACTCCATGAGCAATACATTCTTGCAAAAGCATTTAAAATAATTGAAGCTATGCATATTTGGTCTATCCAGAGATGAACCATTCCCCATGCACATTTCAGCCATTGCCCATTCCTCATCCAGAATATAAATAGAATCTCCATGCACATATTCAGGTTCTGTAGCTTGATTCATGTTAAATATTGTCTTTGCTTCCTTAGATGCCTTCAGTTTAGGGGTCAAAATTGATTTTACACCCCAATCACTGGAGTTGACTGGCTTAGATCCGTCTGATTTGATGTTAGATGATTAAAATGTTTGTGACCAATAGATTTAAGTTCTCGTTATAACTAAAACTATACCTATCGTACCTCCTTGAAACCATATAAATAACTACTTCGTAGATTTTCTGAAACACTGTTCTACAATCCTTTCATTCCACACTAAACCAGACATCCTTGCAGGCTTGATCCCTTAAGCTCATTCCACGAAGTAAGCACCATAAAGACATAGAGCGACCATAGACTATAAATAATAAGTCTATATGCGAGTTTCTCTCTGTAGAGGAGATGCCAAAGGGAGGGGAATGAAGCCAAGTCGTTTGAGTTAGGTCACACTACAAATGAGAATTACGAGTCCTCAAGCTATTGACTCCCTAACTCAATGGAATCCTGCTACAAGTAACTGATGGCTCTCCCACGGAGGAAACAATTGTTTTTAGTTTTTAATGATTTTGAGTTTTTACTGCGAGGAGTTGCGTGACAGAAAACTGGAAATTGCTAGGAGTTCCTTGACAGAAAAATGGAAATCGCTTAGGTTTCTCATTTTATGCAGGATTTTGAATGAAATTTATTGGGCACTGTGTAGGTAAATTTCAAAATGGAGTGGGTAATCTCGAAATGATTGTTTTTTATTTTTAATGATATTTTTTAATGCTTTTGGTTTTTACTACTAGGAGTGATTTTGGGTTTTTACTGTGAAGAGTTCTGTGACAGAAAACTGGAAATTGGCAGGAGTTCCATTACAAAAAACTAGAAATTGCTGAGGTTTCTCAGTTTATGTAGGATCTTGGATGAAATATTTTGGGCACTATGCAGGTAATTTTCAAAATGGAGTGCGTAGTCTTGAAACGACTGCTTTTAGTTTTTAATATTTTTTTGTTAATGATTTTGGGTTTTTACAGCCAGGAGTTCTATGACAGAAAATTGGAAATTTCCAGGAGTTCCATGACAGAAAATAGGAAATTGCCGAGGTTTATCAGTTTATTTTGATGTATACTTCAGTAATTTGTCCTTGAGAGCTGTCAGAAGAAGGGGTTGTCTGGTGGTTCTCAAAACGTATCTACATATCTACAGCAAGAGGGAACCAATCTTACCTTTAACAATCACACTCCAAAAATCAGAAATCACTGTCCTTGTGAAGCAAACCAAAGAACCACTTAAATCGGTGAGGACAACTGAACACCATCAGGCACATTCCTGTCACAATCATGTACACCATGTCTGGTTAATACTCTCTTCCATGACCCACCAGTTTGAGATTCACCAGCTGGGACTTCCTTGATTGCTTTCATAGCTCAGTTTTCAGAGTTAACATTAGGATTTGCATGAAAGTTTCTCAAATTTCCAACCCATGTATCATCCCCTTTTCACATGCTGACAGTAACTACATGATGTGAACAATCAAAAGTTACAACTTCCATCTCATTTCGAGTGGGCATGCTGAAATCATTATTATTGGTTTCTTCCTCTAACAATGTAGCTTTAGAATGATTTTCATGATAAATTTTAGGCAAACCCATTGCCTGATTATTATCACTTGAATTTGTTGGATCCCTTTGTGATTCTAACAGAGCAAGTGAACCATTCCCCATGCCCATTTTAGTCATTTTACGTTCCTCATCCAAAACAAAAACCTTATCTCCATGCACATCTTCAGGTTCTATAGCTTGATTCATGTTAAATCTTGTCTTCGCTTCCTTAGATGCCTTCAGTTTAGAGGTCAAACTTGAATTTACACCCCAATCACTGGAGTTCACTGGCTTAGCAGACTCACAACACTGAGTTATTTTGCAATAAGGATTGTGGTAAGAGGGTTGATAGTTGTTGGACATTCATATGTGCCATTAGAACCCTGTTCTTGGGCCCAAGCATTATGCGTAATATTTCCAATTTACTTTTCCTTTCTAGTTAAATGATTTTTTTTTTTGCTAAATGCTTAGTATCTTTCTTCTTGAATATGGACACAGGGATGTTCTTTTTCTGTAATTCTAGGTGGAGCATGTGATTTTTGGATTTTTTGTGGAAACATATCAGTTTTATTCTTCCATTTGGCCATTGTAAAAATGGCGACAATGATGCGTTGAAGGGTTTAGTTAAGTCCATGTCTAAAGATGAGAAGAAGCAACATGTTTGCATTCCATGCATGCAATGTGTATTCAATTCAAACATATGATTTCCATCATGGAAAGAAACCACCTCTTAATGACTTTAAGTAAAACTGTTTGGCAAGGTAAAAAAGCTTCCATATCTCAAGGCTTTTAAATATTGTTTATTATCTATGCCCTCGAGATGAAATTAAATTTGCAGGATGCCTCATTTTGTCTAATAATTCAACACATTTTTGTGTGCTGGCTGTTGGAGGAAAATAATCACTGAAATAATATGCGTTTTAGAAGAGGAGTTTAATAGATGACAACCAATAAAATGTATAGTTGCACAACTTTGTTGAATTTGAAAAAGAGAGGTTTAGATTGAGATCTTGATTTGCTAGATAAAGTGAATTAATCTACACCATAAGCAATCTTTTCTTCCACATGCATGCAAAATAATTGAATCCATGCTTCTTTAGTATAGAGAGTTCCCTTGTTCTTCCTTCTTGGATGTGATACTGCAATGCAGATATTGCCAGACAACTCTCCTCTTCATTCTTGCAATTTTTAAGATAAATGGAAGTTTTGTAAATTAGACATAGAGAGGTCAAGATGTGGATCGGTAAGCTAGATAGTGAATTGATCTAGCTAGATAGTGAATTGATCTACTCCATGAGCAATACATTCTTGCACAAGCATTTAAAATAATTGAAGCTATGCATATTTGGTCTATCGAGAGATGAACCATTCCCCATACCCATTTAAGCCATTGCCCATTCCTCATACGAAATATAAACAGAATCTCCATGCACATCTTCAAGTTCTGCAGCTTGATTCATGTTAAATATTGTCTTTGCTTCCTTATATGGCTTCAGTTTACGGGTAAAAATTGAATTTACACCCCAATCGCTGGATTTGACTGGCTGATATCCGTCTAATTTGATGTTAGACGATTAAATGTTTGTGACCATTAGATTAAAGTTCTCATTATAACTAAAACTATACCTATCGTACCTCCTTGAAACCATATAAATAACTACTTCGTAGATTTTCTGAAACACTGTTCCACAATCCTTTCATTCCGCACTAAACCAGACATCCTTCCAGGCTTGATCCCTTAAGCTCATTCTAGGATGTAAGCACCATAAAGACATAGAGCAACCATAGACTATAAATAATAAGTCTATATGCGAGTTGCTCTCTGTAGAGGAGACGCCAAAGGGATGGGACCGAAGCCAAGTCGTTTGAGTTAGGTCACACTGCAAATGAGAATTACGAGTCGTCAAGTTGTTGAATCCCTAACTTAATGGAATCCTGCTGCAAGTAACCGATGGCTCTCTTATGGAGGAAACAATTGTTTTTAGTTTTTAATGATTTTGGGTTTTTACTGTGAGGAGTTCCATGACAGAAAACTGGAAATTGTTGGGAGTTCCTTGACAAAAAACTGGAAATTGCTGAGGTTTCTCATTTTATGCAGGATCTTGATTGAAATTTGTTGGGCACTGTGCAGGTTAGTTTCAAAATGGAGTGGGTAATCTCGAAACAATTTCTTTTAGTTTTTAGTGATATTTTTTTAATGCTTTTGGGTTTTTACTACTAGTAGTGATTTTGGGTTTTTACTGTGAAGAGTTATGTGACAAAAAACTGGAAATTGGCAGGATTTCATGACAAAAAACTAGAAATTGCTAAGGTTTTTCAGTTTATGTAGGATCTTGGATGAAATCTGTTGGGCACTGTGCATGTAATTTTCAAAATGGAATGGGTAGTCTTGAAACGACTGTTTTTAGTTTTTAATAATTTTTTGTTAATGATTTTGGGTTTTTACTGCCAAGAATTCAGTGACAGAAAACTGGAAATTGCCAAGAGTTCTGTGACAGAAAATAGGAAATTGCTGAGGTTTCTCAGTTTATTTTAATGTATACTTCATTAGTTTTTCCTCGAGAGCTGTTAGAAAAAGAGGTTGTCTAGTGGTTCTCAAAATGTATCTACATATCTACAACAAGAGGGAACCAATCTTACCTTTAGCAATCACACTCCAAAAATCAGAAATCACTGTCCTTGTGAAGCGAACCAAAGAACCACTTAAATCTGGCGAGGACAACTGAACACCATTAGGCACATTCTTGTCATAATCATGTACACCATGTCTTGTTAATACTCTCTTCCTTGACCCACCAGTTTGTAGTTCACCAATTGGACTTCCTTGATTGGTTTCACAGCTCAATTTTCAGAGTTAATATTAGGATTTGCATGAAAGTTTCTCAAATTTCCAATCCATGTATCATCCCCTTTTCACATGCTGACATTAACTACATGATGTGAACAATCAAAAGTTACAACTTCCATCTCATTTCGAGTGGGCATGCCCAATTCATTATTATTGGTTGCTTCCTCTAACAATGTAGCTTTAGAATGATTTTCATGATAAATTTTAGGCAGATCGATTGTTTGATTATTATCACTTGAATTTGTTGGATCCCTTTGTGATTCTGACTGAGCATGTGAACCATTCCCCATTCCCATTTTAGTCATTGCTCGTTCCTCATCCAGAACAAAAACCTTATCTCCATGTGCATCTTCGGGTTCTATAGCTTGATTCATATTAAATCTTGTCTTTGCTTCCTTAGATGCCTTCAGTTTCGAGGTCAAACTTGAATTTACACCCCAATCACTGGAGTTGATTGGCTTAGCAGACTCACAACACTGAGTTATTTCTCAATACTAGTACGTAGGTGCTGGCCTACAGAAGGCTACAACCTTCTCTTTCTTCCAGGGACCACGTTTCATAAATTTTCAGACTGGATCTATGAACATCAATCAATCATCAAGAATTTCTCCATCAACCAATCTTCTTTTCACCAATTAGATCTGAATCAAGTAGATACTTCTCTGACAGTTGTACCCAAAACACAGTACCAAAAACCACACACCAAAATCTGAACCCAGAACACAGCAGCAATAAACAGAAGCAGCTAGATCACAAATCAAAAAATATATACGCTATTTCAACAACCTGCAACATGCGTGCATACACTTCTGTGTTTGGAACAACCTGCGTATATGTTGTTTTCATTCCCTGAACCAGCGTGTATATGCGCCTTCTCTTTACTGAACCTGCGTACAGATATATAAAGGATAATTCGCTCTTTCAGATATTCAAATACTAATTAACCCAGATACTATAACAGACCAAATCATACAAAGATACTATCATTCAAGCTTAAAGATTATGACCCATCAATAGAACTTATCCTTCTCTTTGCGCTAAGGTTCCTCCTTCATTCAGATCCAGATCTGCACCATAACCCAATTACCAATATTCCAGATCTAGCACTTTATCATATATTCAATAATAATTCTGATTCCCATTTACCACATGATCTCCTTCCTCTTTTATAGTCTTAGGCCTTCCACAATACCACGGTCCAAAACCATAATAAACCAATACCACGGACCCAATACTTGGGATCAACACTTCTGACGAGGTATCATGGTCCAAAACCATAGGTTCAAATACCAAGGACTAACTACCACGGACCAAAGGTAAGTTCTCCAACATATGCGCGCTTTTGTAACGTCTAACCCACGTGTATATGTGTCTTCGTCTAGATGAACCTACATATATGTCTTTTCCTTCATTCTAAAAGCCTGAACTGAGATCTATTACCAAAGAGAGTTGCCATCAAGGACAACACATGTGCCATGGCCCCAAACCTGTGCCATAATGCCAACAATCTCCCCCTTTGGACTTGATGGCAACCCCAAGATCCTCAAAGTCATTCTCCCCCTTTGTCATCAAGGGCAAAGGGTTGTGCTCCCCCTGATTACCTGCTGACATTTCTGCCCTGCTGTGCTTACCATGCTCCCCTTGACTGTAGACAAGATCTGCAACAAGATGTTCTTCAAGAAAAACCATGACATAAATGACCTTCCTATCACCAAAAGACTCAATACTTACATCCATCACCCAAACAAGTGGGGATCATCTAGAAATTTACATATGACAACCAAATACATTGCATCTTCATCCCAGACATAGTGGGGAAACCAAAATAGGCCGTTACATGACCTTGACATCATAAAAGAGATACATGACATAGAGACGAAATATCTAGAGCAGGACTTATGAAAGTCACCAATAATTGATTGCAGTAGCATCTGTCAATCACCATTCAGATCAACAACCATGATTTCCTTCTGTTCTCCCTCTGCAATTGTTCCACCAACAACAGCTGTGAACTAGAACCAAAAGCTTCTAAGATAATGCCAACAATGCATCAATAGAAGTTTATCTGCTCCCCGTGAACCTGTGTCGGATGGTCTCTCTCAGACCTATATCAGGATATTTTCAACTAGAGCCTGTCCCTATAGATATCCATCAAACCTCCATATACGCGACTGTCTCTGCACAAACCGGCGTATGTATGCGGATCCTCCTCAGGTAACTCGCGTACACCACTTCTTCTCTGAACCAGACAAGTTTAATAGCAAGATGATGCATCAACTACTCCCAGCTTCTGTCTGAGATATTCAAAAGTTTCCCTGGGCAGTGGTTTGGTGAGAATATCAGCAACTTGTTTCTTAGAAGGAACATACTCCAATTTGACCTTTTGTTCCAACACTTGTTCTTAGAGAAAGTGATACTTGATTGGTATGTGCTTGGTATTTGAATGCATGACTGGGTTCTTTGAAATGCTGATTGCACTTGTATTATCACATAAGATGGAGATAGGTGGTGTACAAGTGATTTTAAAATCCTGCAAGGTTTGCATCATCCAAAGGAGTTGAGTGCAGCAAGATTCAATTGCCACATATTCCGCTCCAGCTGTAGATAAAGCAATCGAACTCTGTTTTTTGCTGAACCAAGATACTAATATGGAACCCATAAAGAATGCACCAACACTTGTGCTCTTTCTGTCATCCACGCTTCCAGCCCAATATACATATGTATAAGCATGAAGAGTGAGATCTGTATCTCTAGGATACCATAAGCCATAGTTTTGAGTTCCTTGAAGATACTTAAAAATTCTCTTCACTGCCTGAAGATGAGTTTCCTTAGGATTTGCCTAAAATATTCCAACTATTCCCACTGCATGCATGATGTTTGGTCGGGTACCTGTCAAATAAAGTAGACTTCCAATCATGGATCTATAGGTTGGTTGATGCACAGCTGTTGATTCATCATTTGCACTGAGACTGCATCCTGTAACCATAGGGGTACATACAGGTTTCGAATCTTCCATGCCATACTTCTTCAGAATCTGCTTGAGGCACTTGGTTTGAGACAAGAAGATACTGCCTTCATTTTGTTGGATTTGCAATCCAAGAAAGTATGTCAGTTCTCCAAGTAAATACATTTCGAATTCTTTCTGCATCACCAAGGCAAAGATTTGACTCATAGCTTCTTCATTGCTGCCAAAGATAATATCATCTACATACACAACAAGTATTAGCAATTTGTCATTTTCAATTTTTATATAAATATTTCTATCTGCTGATCCTTTTGAAAAACCTTTTTGATGAAGATATTTGTCCAAACGGTAGTACCAAGCCTTGGAGTTTGTTTAAGACCATATAGAGCCTTTTTTAGTCTGCATACAAGATTTGGATTATTCCCAAAAATGAAACCATCTGGTTGCTCAATGTACACTTCTTCTAAGTCTCCATTCAGAAAGGTTGATTTCACATCCATTTGAAATACTTTAAACTTCTGAAAGCTTGAGAGAGCAAGGAACATTCGGATGGCCTCAAGTCTAGGAACGGGAGCAAAAGTTTCTTCAATGTCTATGCCTTCTTGTTGAGCATACCCTTTACAAACAAGTCTGGCCTTGTTTCTAATAACTTCCCCATTTTCATTCTACTTGTTCTTGAAGATCCATTTCGTTCCTATGACATTCTTATTTTTGGTCTAGGAACCAACTCCCAAGTGTTGTTCCTTTCGATCTGCTCAAGTTCTTCATCCATTGCCTTGACCTAGTATTCATCTTTGCATGCCTCATTTACATTTTGTGGTTCAGTGGAGTTGAGCAAAGCCAAATAGCTTGAGGCTTCTGCAATTGTTCTTCTTGTTTGTATACCTGCCTCCTTTTGCCCCAAAATTTGAGATTCTGGATGATTCTTCTGAACATACCTAGATGGAGTCTTCTCTTCTATCCTTATCTGTTCCTCTAGTGCCTCTTCAGGTTCTTCTTCATCTTCAGTCTGATTTTGAGGGTAGTCTTCATCCTCTTCGATATTTTCATAATTTACTTGCCTAGGAATGTATCCTTTTTCATAAACCACTTCATCAATGTTGTCAACAATTCTTCCAAGTCTTTTATTGTAACACTTATATGCTTTGCTGTGGGGAGAATAACTAAGGAGAATGCCTTCATCTGCTCTAGGTTCAAGTTTGCCAAGCTGTTCATCATTATTCTTAATATAGCATTTGCTTCCAAAAATTTTGAAATGCTTTACTGAAGGAGTCTCGCCATACCAGAGCTCATGAGGAGTTTGAGTGTTGTTCACTCGGACATTTTTTTTGTTGAGAATAAAAACCGCAGCAAATGCAGATTCACCCTAGAAGGTTGCGGGAGTTCCAAACTCATCAAGCGTAGCACGAGCCATTTGTTGAACCATTCTGTTCATCCTTTCCACCACTCCATTTTGCTGAGGAGTCCTAGCTGTAGAGAATTCCCTTCTTATTCCATGTTCTTCACAGAAATTGAAAAATTCATTTGAGGTAAACTCCCCACCTCTGTCAGACTTGAGGCAATTAATTTTGTGATCTGATTCGTTTTTAGCCAAGGCTTTGAAAGATTTGAATTTTTCGAATGCTTCGTCTTTGTGCTTCATAAGTCCTAACCAAACCATCCTGGAGAAGTCGTCAATAAATAATATAAAGTATTCTTCTCCTCGAGGTGATCTTGTCCTAAATGGACCACATACATCTGTATGGACTAGCTCAAGAGGCCTGCTAGCTGATCCTTCCTTCTCAGGGAATTTAGTCCTGGTTTTCTTACCAAACTGACATGATTTGCATAATGTGTTGTCTAGAATTTTGATATCTGGAAGACCACGAACTGCCTGGTATTTGCATGCTTTCATTATTTGTGAAAAGCTTAGATGCCCCAACCTCCAGTGCCATAACCAGTGTTCATCATCCTTGCTAAAATAACATTGTTGTTGTCCTTCTTCAAATATGTATAAATTATTTGGAGTTCTTCTGCCTTTGATCACTGTTTTTCATATATCAAGATCTCTAACACTACATCCATTTGATCAAAATATTACCTCGGTTCCTTGATCACACATCTGACTGACACTCAGTAGATTATGCTTCAAGCCATCAACATACAAAACATTTCCAGATTTGACCTTTTCTTTCAATTGAGCAGTGCCTCTTCCTTTTATGACTGCAGGGGTATCATTTCCAAAAGAAACTTTCTTTCCCTTTTCTAAAACACTATATGATTCAAGTTTTTCTTTATCGCCTGTCATATGCTTTGAACATCCACTGTCGATGTACCATTGATTTTCCTGCCCTTCTACATATAAAGCTATCCCACATCTTTCTGGTTGCGGTTCCTTCATTCTCCATGTTCTGGGATTTGAGATTTGTTCCTTCTGAGTTGTCTTCCAAAACCTGCTCCTGCATTCAGAATCTTCATGACTGAAGTTATTACAAATAGAACATTCAATTTCATTTTCAAGGGCGGAAAAGTTGTTATAGGTCCTTTTCGTGATTCCAGTCATACTTATTTGTTTTTGAGCTTCTCTAGTCATGATTGTCTTATAGGCAACACATTGAGCTGCTTTGTGGCCAAAGTTATGGAAAGAGAAACATTGGCCATTGAAGAAACTCCTGCGATTATCAAATCTACCAGCCAAATGATTGTAGTTTCTATTGTCATCCATTTTTGAGGCAAATTGAGAAGATTTTACCTGTGGCTGATTATGGCTTCTGTTTATCCTTAAAGTAGATTGCCCCCGATTTTCTTGATAGTCTTTGTTCATTCTTGATGTAAACTGTCCTTGATTTACTTGATGATTTCTATTAGGCCTTTGCTCGCTCCTCCTTGCTGCATCAAGATAACTTTTGGAGGTGGATGCTTGAGATGCTTCTCCATTATATCCCAGACCTGTCTTGATTAGTGGAGAGTGTTGCACATTGATAATCTCATCCATAGTTTCAGATCCTTTAACAAATTTAAGGTTAAGATCTTTTGTTTTCTCAATCTCTTTTCTAAGACCAACAATTTCACATTCTAACTTTTCAAGAAGTTTTTCTTTTTCAGCAAGTTGGAATTGAAGAGTATCAATGATCACATTCTTCTCTTATAAACATATTTTGAGATTAGAAATCTCTTCACAAAGACCTTCTTCATCTATAGCATCCATGTAGTCATCATCTTCAAAAGCCATTAAAAGTTTATAATTATTACCTCGTTCATCTTCATCACTATTTGAAAGTCCATCACTATCTTCATGAGTGTAGTAAATTTTCTTAGTTACATTCTGTTTCTTGTTCCATCTGACAGGTTCCTTCCCCTTGTCAATCTTATCCTTATGAGGACATTTAGCAGCATAGTGACCAACTCTTCCACAAGCAAAGAATTTGAAAGGTAACTTACCTCGGAATCTTCCAACCCCCCGTTGAAGGTTTTTGACAAAATTTGATTCTTCATCTTCTTCTGACACGTGTCCTGACTCATAGTAGTCTCCTTTGCCTGAAGCCTTGAAGGCATCTTCTCTCCTGTCTAATGGTCCTCCTTTCCTCATTTCATAAGCAGTTAGAATTCCATGCAGTTGTGACATGGTAAGGTTTCGTATATTCTCCTTTTCTTCTATTGTAGAAACTTTAGATTCAAACCTAGGGGACAAAGATCTTAGAACTTGTTCAACTACAACAGCCTCTTTTATTTCTTCACCCAAGTTTTTCATACAATTAACAATCTCATCTACACGAAGGAAATAGTTAGCCACACTTTCATCATTGTGCATTCTGAGATTTTCATACTAAATTCTAAGGGTTTGAAGTTTTGCTCGTTTTACCTGATCATCTCCTTCATAGCTCAGAACAATCTTGTCCCATATTTCTTTTGCAGATTTATACTGCATAACCTTGACAAATTCTGATTGAGATAGACATCCTAATAGAGTATTAACTGCCTTTGAATTTGTTTCATATTTCTTCTTCTCAGCCGGATCTGTAGGAGTTGCTGATGGAAAAGTATACCCTATATCTATGATATCCCAGACTTCTGTACGAAGAGATTGAAGATAGGCAGTAACTCTTACCTTCCAATATATGAAGTTTGTCCCATCAAAAATTGGTGGCCTGATTGATGCTTCCCTCTCGTAATTGCTCATGATGAAAGATCTTCCTTCAAGCGATCAAGCTTCTTCTGAAGGACCTGCTATGATACCAATTGTTGGAAATAATACTGAGAGGGGGGATGAATCAGTATTATTAAGTCAAATATTCCTTTAAATGATATACGCTACTTCAGTTAATTAAACCTGCGTATATACGCAACTATGCAGAAGGAAACCCGAGTATACAAAGCAAACTTTTAATTTACTTTATCTTTTTGATGTTGATTGTTAATCTGTGTTTGAGAATCAAATAACCAGTAACCAGAAACAGTAAAACAGAGCAGAAAGACAATCACCCATAAGAACACAAGATATAAGGTGGAAACCCAATGTGGGTGAAAACCACCTGCTGCAATATGTCTCTATCTTCTTTCAATTAGAAACTTATTTTTACAATTGTACTGGTGCAGTCCTTTACCAATACGCAGGTTGCAACCTGCAGAGAGCTACAACCCTCTCTCGTTTCCCAGACTCTCCTGGAAGGGAGCTACAACCCCCTTAGCTCTTGCACTAGCCAAGATACTAGTACGTAGGTGCTGGCCTACAGAAGGCTACAACCTTCTCTTTCTGCCAGGGACCACGTTTCATCAATTTTCAGACTGGATCCATGAACATCAATCAATCATCAAGAATTTCTGCATCAAACAATCTCCTTTTCACCAGTTAGCACTGAATCAAGTAGACACTTCTCTGACCGATGTATCCAAATCACAGTAACAGTAACCAAACACCAAATCTGAACCCAAAACAAAAGATACTATCATTCAAGCTTAAAGATTATGACCCATCAGTAGAACTTATCCTTCTCTTTACGCTAAGGTTCCTCCTTCATTCATATCCAGATCTCCACCATAACCCAATTACCAATATTCCAAATCTAGCACTTTACTAGATATTCAATAACAATTCAAATGATGCTTTTCCAAATGATCTCCTTCCTCTTTTATAGTCTTAGGCCTTTCACAATACCACGGTCCAAAACCATAATAACACAATACCATGAACCCACTACTTGGGATCAACACTTTTGGATGCAATAACACAGACCAAAACCATAGGATCAAAAAACTGTCGGACTAATACCATGAACCAACCATGAAAGTGCGTGAGGTCAACACTTTTGGGTGCAATACCACAAACCAACACCATAGGATCAAAAACTGTTAGACTAATACCATGAACCAACCATGAAAGTGCGTGAACTTTTTTCCACATGAAATAAATTTTTCTCTGCATAAAAGTCCGTGAACTTTTCTCTACATGAAATAAACTTTTCTCTGCATAAAATTCCATGAACTTTTCTCCACATGAAATAAACTTTTCTCTGCATGAAGGTCCGTGAACTTTTCTCTACATGAAATAAACTTTTCCCTGCATAAAATTTCGTGAACTTTTCTCCACATGAAATAAACTTTTCTCTGCATAAAAGTCCGTGAACTTTTCTCTACATGAAATAAACTTTTCTCTACATAAAATTCCGTGAACTTTTCTCTATATGAAATAAACTTTTATCTTCATGAAAGTGTGTGAACTTTGCTGCACTATAATTTCTCATCTGAGATGAGTGGGTTGCCATCAAGTACAACATATGTACCATAATGCCAACGTGGGCTACTGATGTGGAGAAACCAAAAGTGATTATTAGGGTCCAATTTTAGGATTATTTTTGAAAGGTCAAGAGAAATTTTAGATAGAGGGTGAGGACATTTTATTTAAAAGACAAAGCATTTTTCTAGAGGATGTTGAGACTTATCCCTTGTATATTGTTTGCACCAGCATATTAAGACTACTCTCACGTATTTCCTTTACACTGAAATTCCAAGGACGACAAGCCATGCTTTGGTTGTGCATCATCGTGGAGCTGAGGAGTGAGTGTAATTTGCAGATCAGTTGCATAGTCACTCGAGTATGTAGATGTAAGTTTCCACTATAGATGTAAGTTTTCATCTCAGAAGTCAAGTCCAAGCACCTCTATTCACTCATACAAATTTTTGTTAAGGGCGTCAACACTTGGAGGAAAAAACTTTAAATAATATTTAAAAGGGCCATGATGAAGATGATGAGAGATTCAAAGTTATGCCCTTATTAGTATTATGACAAGGTGGACCTTATATTGTGTAATGAAATGTTCCTTTTATACAACACATTAGGTTGGGAATAAGGGGTGTTTTAGTGCATTGTCATATGCCAAGGAACAAAAATTAAATCCATGCACTGGAAAAATTAATTGGTCAGTTTTGCGTTGTGGTTAAATAAAATTGATTTTTGGTGAAGTAGTGGGACAGAGTGGGTGGAGACGGTGCAAAATCAAACCTCTTTGTACATAGGTGGAGGAGTCATAGGGAGCGCAAAGGGCTACATGTACACTAAGATCTGAAGTCATCTTGTTATAAGGTTGTGTTAAGAGGAGGGAGTTGGAGTCAAGCCAACCATATTACAAATTGTATCTACATCTGCATATTTGTCATATTTTGAAGGGTCTACTATATATATTTATTAATATATATATAATATATTATATTAATTATATATAATAATATTAATATATTAAATATATAAATATATTATAATATCGATGGGCCTATTTAATTTAGCTTAGTTTGAATAGTTGTGTAAAATAAAGGAAAAAAGAGTGAAGGGAGAATCATTTCTAAGTTTGTAGTTATAATACCTTTGGCTAAAATTTGTTGAATTTTTTTGGGAAGGCATGATTGACACATTCTCGTTTTGAAGAATTAGTGTATTCCTTTCTTTCTTTGGTATGGGAGAAGATGGATCACCTTGAAGAGATATTGGAAAACACCGAGAAACTTCTTGATGAACTAGTGAGAATATATGGTCCTTTACGTAACAATACTTCCTTAGACCAAAATTATGGTCAAAGAAGCAGACCATTCTCAAAAATATCCCATGTTATTCTACATTCGAAGCACCCATGGGAAGTGAAGGAAGGATAGGGAAGAGGGGCTAATCTCTTAACACTTGGGTCTGAATTGCAACAAACAAAGTCAGACATAGACCTTCATAATTTGGAGGAATTAGACACATGTGTTGTCCAGGGTGGGGCAGCAAGAATGGAAGAAACTCAGTTCGGCTCTCAAACCATCCATGCTTGCATTATTACAACCCAAACTTTAGGAGAATAATTGTGAAGAGGTTGGGCTCACAGTTACTTCTTGTCTGAGTAGGATCATAGCTTTAACATCTCCACTACTCCCTTACAATAATGATATCATGAGAGAGATATTGTAGCTGATAGAAGAAGACCTTCAGGGGTTGAACAACATCATGTTTCCTACCTTTTAAAAGTAGCACAAAATCTTATAACTCATGGTAGAGTTGATATTTTACACATTAATATTAAACTTGGAATGTGACGACTTAATATTTTATGTGTTCCATAACTTTTACACCAAAATTACATCAACTCTTCTAGACCATGTCAAAACAAGCATGCAAAATATTGTCTCCTTGTTCCTAGAAGGATAAGTCGACATCTACAAGATAATGAGATCCAAAATTTTGACCATTTGGAGGAAAGAACTAATTGTATCACTAGCTACCTATGATCTATTGGAGAAGTTGATCATGCAAAATATAAAATTTCTTAGAAGGGTGATGACTAACAAGGATCTTAAAAGGATTTATGGAGGAAGAATTAACAAAGGTAATAACACTTGTAGAAAGAATGAACTAAGGAGGAGAGAATTATGCTTTATATGTAAGGGACCTTGGGCACTTGACCATTCATGTCTCGGTGATAGGAAGGAGGCAACAAGGACATAACCATTGGGTCTGGAGCTTGATTATATTCCTTCTTCAGAGGTATCGCCACATTCGACCCCATTTGGTAATGTGGCAGCAACACCGCCCGTTTATGCGTGGCGCCAGGGGGGTCCAGGGGTGTCCTAGTCAATTTGGGCCATTCATTAGGTAGAAATCTGATGATAGAAGTTATGTTTAATTTAGGGTTCTTCTCCCTAGAAGGCAACCCCTTGCTATATATGAGGGACTTGTATTGTGGCTATGTAGATGTGTATTCTTAGTGAGAAAGATAGAGGAGATTGTGTGAGAGAAAAGAGGGAATTACAATGGATCATTGTAGGTTGTATCTCTTCATTTTTCTAGAAAATATAAAAGGAAGGTCTGGCTATTTCTCCGTGGACGTAGCCCAAATTGGGTGAACCACATATATCTATGTCTCTCTTATTTTATGTGTTTTCTGTGTTTTATATTTTTGCAATATTTTATGTATTTAATTTCTTTGTAATATATAATTTTCTAACAACAACAAGAGGAGATTCCTTTAGATCATGGGGCGTTTTCTATATTTGGGTCTATTTATTTTCAATATGGCAAGTAACAATGTGATTTTATTCAAGGAGACTTGCAGGATGACAAGCATTTGGAAGTGCATGAGGAAATCCCAACTAATGGTATTCATGAGGTAGACTCCTATAAAACTGAGTTCGTAGGTCTATAGGGGGAAGTCCATAAAGAATATTAGTAGTTAAGTATAGATAACAGTCCACTACTCCATCTATGTTTGAAAATTAGAGAATATGAATAACATATTGTCTTCATAGATGGAGTAGACTAGGAAAACTTGAGTGAGGAGCCAACAATAATGAACTGACGTGATGAGCATGATCATGAGGGGGTGCATGATAGAAATAATGCTCAGGATGAACCATTCCCAAAGATTTGATCAAAGGCTCAAGTTGAAGTGTTGGTCATGGGGTATCTAGTGCATACAAGTACATGGATATTCAACAAGGTACCAGAATTTCCAGTAGAATACTTTTACGGAAATATCATGCATTTCAAGATAGATCTTATGATGTTAAAGAAAACAGTCAAGAAAACTTGAGACACTACCTTACAGAAGAACATAAAAATAGAGGAGCTCATAGGGGTATGTGCCGTGTCAGTAGCCAAACTATCTAGCGTAGAGGAATGTCTCAAGTCCCTCACAAGGCAGTAGGAAAAATACAATTGGGAGTTCCAGAGCAACCCTTTACAAGAGTACATAAATTGGGTTTGTGGCACTATCAACCCACCTTTATAAATTAGGGAGAGTAGAGAAGAGTTCTCCAAATGAATCATGTTGGGTGACTGGGTGGAGCAGCATGAGTTGAGCATCAAGCAACATCATCATAGTAGACTTATTCCATGTGAATGAATTCATGCATTAGATCCTTCCCATGGAATGGATTGGCGAGATATTATGAGTTTGAACTCTATTGATGGGATGATTCCTAGGAGGATACCCTTAGGCAAGGACATATTATAGCTTGGGACCTTATGCACGAGAATTGGTAGAGGGCTGAGATGGTATCATAACCCACAGGTCCCAGGACTTAGGTGGCATTGGGTTCTAGGTGAATATATTGAGGGTGTGATTGGTTGGAGGATTGTCTAAGATCCAGGTATCAAAGGATCCATTCACAATCATTTAGCATGAAGGCATGGAACAACACACTAGTTTGTACGGGATCCTAGTAACAATATATAGATGTTTTCGTTGTGGATAGAAGTGGATTTCTTAAGGGAAAGCAATCTTTGGGTGGGAGGATTTGTAATATTCCCTTTACTTGATATGGTCAAAATGGACAAAATCTACCCATGGTATTTTCCCATGGGACATGCCCAGCGTATTTTCCTTCATTTTTCGAGGAAAAATAATAAAATAAGGTTCTTAAAGAGTTAATCAAGCATATTAAATGGGATAGGAGCTAGGAATTTGGATCATCCTGAGTTTATTTATCTTATTATGTGTTTGCTGAGAACTTGGCATGGCAAATTCTAGCTTGATCATAGGATGAAAACCCCGTGATAACAATTGTGTGGTGGATCCATCCAAGATTGAAAAGTGGGCTTTAGTGTCTTAGATTAGTCATTGATGAGAAGACATAAATTCCATTGGTAGGGGCTTTAGTATGATTTGTATGAGCATGTATCTTCGTTTCAGTTATTAATATAAAGAATAGGTTGCATTTTAGATCCTCTTTGTGTTCGATGTTTTCGATTGCAAGCATTTTAATTTCAAAACTCAAGTGTGCCAAATTCATTAAAAAATTTGTTGTTAGGGATCTTACAGACTTCCAAACCTCCCTCTTCCTTTCTATCATCACAAAGTTCTTGAAGAGATAGGAAATACATTGGGAAAATTTAAAAAAATGGATATGGAGGGAACAAAGAATGGCCTCTTCACATTTGCCAAAATTTGTGTCAAGATAGACCTTAGTAAGGGGCTAATAGATACATAATGTTGAAACATAAAGACTTACAATGGTCCCAAGTTTTAGATTATGTGAACATAACGTTTCAATCTCAAGTTTGTTTTCAAATAGGTCACTTGCAAAGCACATGCCCACTGGCTCAAAAGATACCAAAAAGGAAAAAAGGATAAATAAATAGGCCAAAAGGATGAGATTTCCCATAGCTTCCCCCTTCAGATAATGAAGAGGAAGAAAAAAAAGAAACATAACAATATAAATCAAACACTGAAATGGATGGGGACATCACGGAACAATTTGGGGATGACCCACTTATTCTGAAGGTTTTGGTACCAGGTTATCCTTAGGTTCCTTTAGGTCATTAGATAAACGCGACAAGCAAAGAGGTTGGCACAGTGGGCACAAAACGTGTCCAAATATTAGATAGCTTGAATTATGACGAAGAGCATCCTTCCGAGGTTTTCGTGAATGGCATGGATCTAGTTATAGTGGTTCACAATGTTGGGAAATGACTCAAGGTCCAAAAAAACAAAGGAAAGAAGGGAAAGACAAGTGTCTCCATTACTTGATTCTTTTCTCTTGTATATTAGTTTTTCTTTTTATCTAGTTTTTTATTTTTATTTCATTTTCATGGATTTTGGCTGTTATTTATGAATGCATTTATGCATATGTAGTGAAATTTTTTTCCACAAAATGATCTGGGTAAATCCTTGTGAATGCACATATCATACTGTGTATATACAAAATGTATTTTCTTTTCCATTATGAATGAAGATACAAGTTTTTTCAAGAAAAACAATAGAGAAAAAAAAAAAACCAAAATACTAATCAAATACTATAAAAATAATAATATTATTTAATAATATTAATAAGGGCAAAATTAAATCATGAATAAATAGAATAAAGTAAGAAATAATCTTCGAAACACGAAAATACTTAAAGTTTATATAATAAAATTTAAATTAAATAATTCATGGATATGCTTATTAATAATTTAACTCAAGTATAAAAAAAAGGATTATAAATACTCGAGCAGTAATCGAACTGGGAAAATATTTTAATATTTTATCATTGATAAATTTAATTATTTAATATAATCTTACAATACAATCATATATATAATTATATATTAAAAAGAATAACTGTATGAATTTATTATTCAATTCACTAACTAATATATATTATTTTTTTTTTTTAATTAAAAAATTAATGCTATAAACTATTTTTTATGAATATTTTTTAACTTTAGGGACTTGATATGAAGTAAGTGTTTTTATATTTATTATGAAGTGATATCTTGAGAATCTTTGCAATCTTAGGGACCTAATAAGATTGCAAGGATTCTCAAAATACATAATGTCCTCGTGACCTTTAGGCCCCTTAACATCATTCGTAAGTCTCTCAGATCAGTGAAGGACCCTATCGACCCTAAAGATATGAAAGGGGTATATATTATCCCTTGTTCCTGTGGGACCCCCTATATTGGTGAGACTGGTCGCTCCATTAATCAAAGGATTACTGATCACACAGCTGACCTTAAACATAGGAGAACCAAGTCTTCCGCTTTAGCTGAGCATGTGGAAAAACCAAGCATCATGTTTGTATTGAGGAGGCCAGTGTCATTGCTAGAGTTTTGCAGTTCCATCATCGGAAATTTAGGGAAGCCCTTGAGATTGAAAAGAGGCTGAGCAATCTCAATAGAGAGGATGGTTGGAAGATCAGTAATTGCTGGGTCCCAGCACTCTCTTCCTAGTCTCTTTCTTCCTCTCGCTCCCCCTCCCCCCTCGCTTTTTGGCTCTTCTAATAATTTTAATTGGTAGAAAATATAATTACTTGTATAATAATAGGTTAATTTAACATTTAAATATACAATAATTTTATCTGATTATTTAAAATATTTTTATTCTTTCCAACCCTTGACTATCTAATAATTTAAGCTATTTAAATACTGTTTATAACTAACTATTACTTAATAAAATTAATTTATTTATTAATAAGTATATAAATATATATATATATATATATATAAATATATATATATTATAAATATAGTATATATAGATATATATAGATATAGATAATATATTAAAGGCGAGGTCATATGTTCCTATGACTTAATATAACTAACTTCTAATTTAATATATTAATTAACTTATTTTTATGACCTTGGTCCAACTAACTCATCCCTAGTCAAATTTAGTCCTTGGTCAATATAGCCGTTGGAGGTTCTGCTCTGACTATTTAACATGCAAAGCTTGATCTGATTCTTCAACTTGTCCTGACGATGAACCACACTGGTTGGTTCAAAACGAGTCAACAAATGAAATATCATGTGATTTATGCCGAAAAATCTCTCGTAAACTTAATGTGGATCACAGAAGCCTCAATTCAGAAATTGATTTTTATACGTGTTTACTGACCATTTAATTTATATGGCTGCACTAATATTATTATTATTTTGAGTTACAAAATTTAGCGATTTTTTTTCATTTAACTTCAATGATGGGGTAAATTTAAAATATTTAGGGTACAAGGATGATTTAAAACCAATATTAAATTCATCACAACAATATATTCTATATGAGTTCAACATATCATTTGTGAGCATTGAATTTAGGTGGGGAGAATAACAATTATTCATGCCAACCACCATGGATTATCCCAATTGACTAATATTTTTTTAATTGAAATTGAGAGATTTACATTATGAAAAATCTGTGGTTGGGACCCATAAAAAAATTACATTAAAAAATCCATTTTTCAGAGTTTACCAAATTAATTTAGCATAAACAAATTGTTTCTGCCCAACCTATAATACTAAGTGAATGGACTTAATTTCCTACAAGGTCAAATCCATATACATTCACTGAAAAAGATCCAAAATATTGCATGCTTTAAGGAACATGCAAATTAACCTGAGAGGATGTGTTTACTAGCCTCCATAGAAAATGTCAAGTGCTCCAATCGAGCTTAGATTCAAATTAGGTAACACTAAAAAAATAACTAGATTATGCAACTGCAAAAGCAATCGATGGAGATGAAGAGGGATGGAGATTGATTACTCAACAAAATGGTGTCCAACTTATAGTGATGAAATCATATTTCAACCTCCATTTTGTGAAAAGAGTCAGAATTGCCTTATCAACATATTTAGTGTTATTGTTGAATAAGCAACTACCAAGTCCATTTGAAATTTTAGACACCTCATTAATCTCTACAATTAGTTGATTGATTCGACATGGCTCTAAAAAATCTCTCACAAGTCGAAAGTGAAATGAGGTTAATTTGAAGAGAAAGATTGAATGTATGATGAACAAATAATTTCCCCAAACATCATGAGTACGAACTCCAATTTCAATTGCCACATCTGAATAATGAATTAATGAATGAACCCTAGGCTATATCCAGAGTAATATATAATGAATACTTAAAGAGATTCAAATATCATGTTAACAATCTATACTAGCCTCCTTGGACCATAATTCTTTTGCATTGAAAAATTATCTTTCACATTATGTTTTATCCCACCATGATCTCAGAGGACATTGGCCCTAACCTTAACATGAACGTTGGCCCACCTTGCAACCTTAGATATAGCCATATGTGTAAGATGCGATGGTCGCTAATTTAAGAATGCATCATGGGATAGCTTGATGAAAGAGTTGTGAATTAATATGAACGTCACTGTGAGTCCTTTTTATAGATTCATTCACTAAGCTTCAAGCAAAAAAAAGTGGTAGAACTCCATGTAATTGAATGGACAAAGACCTAATTGAATTCCATGCAACTATCAAATTATAATTTAGAAATCTCCAACTATCAAAGGTTTTTGAATACTCAAAGTACAAGTTAAATGAATGCCTTCAAAAAGGGCATACGCCTTCTCCCACTTATGGAAAGTCAAGCCATGCTCTAAACATTATTAAATACATGTGTTTTTTTAAATATTATAAATAAAACACACTATTCCAAACCACTAGGAAAGCGACCATTAAAAAAAAGGTGTCCACCATTGATGTCCTCACAATAAGAAGAACGATCAATCTCTTTAAACGAATCGTGTGCATACACCTAACAACTCAATTCGATAACAAGTTTTCAATTCCTCTTCATAATTTTATTATGATACAATTTTAAATGTATAATTTTAATGTAGGTAGTAAATGAATAATTAAATGTAGAAATATGAAGTGACTTCCTCAAAAATTCGTTACTTCACTAATATTTTAAAACCTTTTAGTTCCTTGATATATGATACATAAAACTCATTTTTTAATTAGATATTGATCTTGGAAGAAAACGTTTAGGTGTTTTTATTAATATTAATTTTATTTATACTTTTTATATAAAATATTGTTTATATTAAACATTGTGCGATTATAATATTCTATGCGTGTCTTTATCTTTGAATAACAAAAATTAAATTCAGTTTATTCTTAGTTTCATAAGACCAACTGGTATTCTGATGTCTTAGTCTGACAATTGGTTCAGGATCTACGCATTCCTTATCTATTAAAAAAAATCCATCAATGCAAATTTTTAATTTACATATTTAAATATTAAAATTTTAAAATTAAGTTTTATTGTAGTTGATCTTTTTTATTTCTTATATTATTTTATGCCTTCGTATTATCTCATAGATTCATTTTAATTTTCTGGTTACCAAGCTCTAAGGGATTGAATCTCTTTTCATTCAAAGGGGTATTTTGTCACATCAATATATTTGATCCTTAATCACACTGATTATATATCTATAATATTATATTATTATATTATATATATATATATTTATATATTATATTTCTCTTACATTAAGAATTTATATGTTGAAAAACCCATAAGTTCTAAAAACCCTCGAGCCCAAAATCATGAACCGTAAATTGAACTAGTTTACTTTAATTTTGATTTTAATTATTTTATTTTATTTTACTTTTTGAATTTTATTTTAGTTTTATTTTAATGCAATTTGACCAAGACAAAATGTTTACATAATAGGATAGGACATTATAACATCTCTTCCATATTAAAGTGGAGAGTGCTTTCTTAGCACAATAATTTTAAGATATATAAGTTATAATAAAATCATTTTATAAATATAATGAAAATTGGGATCAAACAAAATCATATCTACTATGACATTTGTGTTTGAAGTTTCCTTGATATCCTCTTCTATTTACTCTAAATCTAGGCCATTGGGAGCCATTGTACTATTTTTCTTCTTTCGACAAATTCAGAGTTCACCAAATTGAGATTTTAGGATTGAAAGTCATTATTGAAGAACTTGTACACAAAATAAAAATAATATTGATGTAACGTAGTGCAATTAACTTCATGTTTCTCAATTTGTCTTTTCTATTGTGTCACTATTCTAATAACTCTACATGAGCAATATTTTGTTCCACATTCAAACAAAAAATGTTTGTTATCAAGTTGGGAGATGGTCACTGAGTTGTCTACAAGAAGTCATTCCTTCCTTCTCAAGACATGCCATGGATCCATGGCTGAAAATGAAAAACATCATACTAAGTGGTTGTGGGGTACCATAGCTAACCTTTTCTAGATTATGATGCAAGAGAATGAGATAGTGTTTTCCCAATCACTGATAAAGTTATCACAACACAAATCAAATGAACAACCAACTATCTAGAAAATTTCCAAGACCATAAAAAATTATTACCAACCCACATGAAATAAACACTTAGATGCCACATAAATTCATAAACCAAAGAATTCATATTAATTTACAACCGCACTCCACTACTTTTATATCGTTTGAAATAAACTCATTTAATTTGACACAACATAAAGAAGGCGCACCTAACAAATCATTTCAAGCCAACCTTAAGAGGGAAATATAGCGCACTTAAGTCCTCACTAACCCTAAGTCATCATACCTACAAAGAGTCAACCAAATATAAATCCAAACTAATCCCACCTTCAATCTTTATAATCAGTCCAAAGCAGATATGAGATTGAACCTCCTCCATGCATGTGGTATATGAAAGTACCTACTTACTTTTAGGTCACTTATTCCTTTTCTCATCTACATAAGTCAACATTACCACTTATCAAGCTTTGTAATACTCATTTTGTCATGGATTATAAATATGAAAACCAAACTTAGCATATTGGAAAAATCAATCCATATGGTTCACTCATCCAATTAAATGAATCCATTGGTGTTTAAATACATAAAAAACCGTTCATGAATCTAAACCTTTTTCACATCCTTTATATTCTATAGATTTACCTAACTAAAATATAATTTTTCAAATAATAATTCGATAAAGAATTTTAATGATAAATAAATCCACTATAATTAATATTGTTTTTAATTTAAAAAAAAAAAATCAAATATCATTAATTCTTGATAAATAACCAATCCCTAACTTAATTAATACTCTTAATCCTCATTCATTTTTTTTAATTGAATACCTCACCTACAGCTACTACCTTCTTCAAAACTGAGCACCTACTACAATTTTTATACCAGACTTGCTGTCGTTTAGCTCTACACGAGCAATATTTTGTTCCTCATTCAAACAAAAAATCTTTGTTATGAGTTGGGAGATGGCCACTGAGTTGTCTACAAGAAGTCATTCCTTCCTCCTCAAGACATGCCATGGATCCATGGCTTTAAATGAAAAACATCATCCTAAGTGGTTATGGGCTACCATAGCTTACCTTTTCTAGATTATGATGCAAGAGAATGAGATAGTTTTTTCCCAATCACTAATAAAGTTATCACCACACAAACAAAATGAACAACCAACTATCTAGAAAATTTCCAAGACCATAGAAAATCATTACCAACCCACATGAAATAAACACTTAGATACTACGTAAATTCCTAAGCCAAAGAATTCATATTAATTGACAGTCGTACTCCACTATTTTTATATCCTTTGAAATAAACTAATTTAATTTGACACAACATAAATAAAGCGCACCTAACAGATCATTTCAAGCCAACCTTAAAAGGGAAATATAGCGCACTTAAGTCCTCACTAACTCTAAGTCACCATACCTACAAAGAGCCAACCAAATATAAATCCAAACTAATCCCACCTTCAATCTTTATAATCATTCCAAAGCTGATATGAGATTGAACCTCCTCCATGGATGTGGTATATGAAAGTACCTACCTACTTTTATGTCACTTATTCATTTTCTCATCTACATAAATCAACATTACCACTTCTCAAGTTTTGTAATACTCATTTTGCCATACATTATTGATATCCAAAGCTATATGAGATTGAACCTCCTCCATGGATGTGGTGTATGAAAGTACCTACCTACTTTTAAGTGACTTATTCTTTTTTCATCTACATAAATCAACATTATCACTTATCAAGCTTTATAATATTCATTTTTTCATGCATTATAAATATGAAAACCAAGCTTAGCATATTGGAAAAATCAATCCATATAGTTCAATAATCCAATTAAGTGACTCCATTAGTGTTTCAATACATAAAAAAAACCATTCATGAATCTAAACCTTTTTCACATCCTTTATATTCTATAAATTTACCTAACTAAAACATAATTTTCAAATAATAAATTAATAAATAATTTTAATAATAAATAAATCCACTATAATTAATATTGTTCTTGATTTAAAAAAATATTTCAAATATCATTCATTCTTGATAAATAACCAATTCCTAACCTAATTAATACTCTTAATACTCATTCATTTTTTTCTTCCTTTTGAAATTGAATACCTTGCCTACAACTACTTCCTTCTTCAAAACTGAATACAATATCGACACCTACTACAATTTTGCTTTCACACCTGCTGCCTTTTATAATACATCCATGTATATATATATATATCCCGAGCGAACGTCCATTTGATTACTTGCTCGCGTTCATTGGTCCATGTAACGACAATTCTCTAAAGTTGGTCATCAAGGACGTTCTGGATATATTTAAATAAGAAAGGCTACATAAATTAAAAAAGTTATTTCTTTTCGAGTATTGATACTTAATAATATTATATAATATAGTTTATCATATAGATAAGAATAAGGTTTTTATTTCTTTTCATTTTTGTTTAGTTAATAATATTAAAGCATTATCTATATGAATCGTAAAATAATTATATAATAAAAATTGGCCCATAATAAACTTAAAGGATGATAATGTTTATTTACAACTTTAGATTGAATAATTAATTTTCTTGTAGAATTGAGGCTTCTGTGATCCATATCAAATTTATGAGAGATTTTTCAGCGTAAATCACATAAAAATTCATTTGTCGATGAGTTTCGAACCAATCATTGTGGTTCATCGTCAGGACAAGTTGAAGAAACAGATCTAGCTTAGCATGTTAAATAGTCTGAGCAGAGTCTTAGCATGTTAAATAGTCTGAGCAGAGAGTCGAACGGCTAAATTAACAGCTAATTTTGACCAAAGGACCCAGGTCAAATTTCTATTTATTAATTTAATTTTATTACTATTTTAATAATATTATTATTGGAAATAAGTAAATTTATTTTCTTCTAATTTATGGTAAGAAGTTAAATTAGTTAAAGATATATAAATTAAAATTCATGGCTAGTTAAAAATAATT